>CM017559.1:36439607-36502040 GCA_007844125.1 Sinonovacula constricta
ATCACGACCTTAACTTGGGAACATTTAATTTTAAGTTGACAATTTTATTCTTCACAGAAATAAAATACTATTCGATAAGTGTCAATTCGTAGTCCCGTGTATCATAATTGATTCCAAACGATAGTTTTAACCTTAAGGAATTTGACAGTTAACACCAACGATTATTTGATATCATCTAGGTGGATTTAGGAAAAAAATTCATGTTTATTTATTAAACTTTAGGCAACATTTCTTAAAGACTAAATCGGTAATCTAAACATTATGGTGCAGTTTAGGTCTTGACCTATTTTGAACCTATTTTGGCTGAACTTTTATAATTATTTCTCATTCGCAGAAGCCTCGCTGTCAAGCCATTACTCACCCTGCCCGTCACCTCTGAAGGTATCCAACCTGATCGCCCCGTCTCCCGGAATCGTGGTTTCTGTGCCAACCCACGTCGAAAAGATCCCCTCACCACTGGGTAGTAAGCGGGTATCCCCCGGGCTTGTGTGTCTGGTATGCGGAGACACTTCATCCGGTAAACATTACGGTATGTACACATACTTGTCGAAATGGTATCAAAGGATAACGTATTACAACCTGGATGGGATTTTTTTCAAGTAGAGAATATGACAAAGGAGGAAGGAACTTGTCAGGGTAAAAATATTGATAGCAACTGATTTTTACCAAAAATGGCGGAAGTAGCATTGTCCGTTAAAAATACGTTTCGGCCATATTTTTGACAAGAACTAACAAATATAGATAGCAAGGAGGTGATGTAATGAGGCTTCGAGATCCAATAAACAAACATTTTAAGAACGTCCGGAATACCATATACATAATATAAATTCTTACTTTGCTGCTGTTGTATAAAGGACCAGGTGACGGGTAGCGCAATTGTCGGGTGTTGGCATCATGTACGTTGGTCGAACTTAGGCCACGACATACCGTGTCGTCGTTTACATAGTCGTAAATAATGGTCATTAACATAGCGCCTTTGCTAACGCACAAACAACTATGAGGGTAGTTCACCGACTGGTCGGCCAGGTGTCAGGATAATGTGACGGGTTGTGGTATCATGCAGCACGTTCACAACATGACATACTCGGTGAAGGCATTACTATATCTACCTCGGATAACTAACGATTGTTAGTGTGACTGTTTTTTTCCTCTCTGACCTCTAGCCTAATTTCCCAACAGGAATCCTGGCATGCAATGGTTGCAGCGGTTTCTTCAAGAGGAGCGTGCGCCGAAAACTGATCTATAGGTATGTTTTTGTATAAGAATTAATTAAAAAAATCACACACAAACACAGAGTTGTGATCAGTATAACTAGGCTGAGCTATATAGGAAGATCTTAGACGCCTCCACGTCCCGCCCCGCTCCCCCGCCCCCCTCCAAAAAAAAAAAAAATAAAAAAATAATAAAAAATAAAAATAAAATAAAAATAAATTCAGATGCCTCCTAAATTTAGTTTTCACACCGAACTTGACTCGACTCTACCAATGATGGCACGAGGAGTTAGAAGTTGTTGACTTCAGCTTCTGGGTCACGGTCACCCTTAAACCCCTCATTGTAAATGGTGGTCCTAAATGTTTAACATAAACTTTCGTTAGCAAAGATATATGCCCTATCTCTTTCTTTAGCAATGATAAATGCTATATCTCTTTCGTTAGCAAAGATAGATGTCTTATCTCTTTCGTTAGCAAAGATAGATATCTTATCTCTTTCGTTAGCAAAGAAAGATATCTGATCTCTTTCGTTAGCAAAGATAGATGTCTGATCTCTTTCGTTAGCAAAGAAAGATGTCTGATCTCTTTCTTTAGCAAAGATAGATGTTTTATCTCTTTCGTTAGCAAAGATAGATGTCTGATCTCTTTCGTTAGCAAAGATAGATGTCTGATCTCTTTCGTTAGCAAAGATAGATGTCTTATCTCTTTCGTTAGCAAAGATAGATGTCTGATCTCTTTCGTTAGCAAAGATAGATGTCTTATTTCTTTCGTTAGCAAAGATAGATGTCTGACCTCTTTCGTTAGCAAAGATAGATGTCTGATCTCTTTCGTTAGCAAAGATAGATGTCTGATCTCTTTCGTTAGCAAAGATAGATGTCTTATCTCTTTCGTTAGCAAAGATAGATGTCTGATCTCTTTCGTTAGCAAAGATAGATGTCTGATTTCTTTCTTTAGCAAGGATAAATGCCATATCTCTTCCGTAGCAAAAATAGTACCATATTTCTTTCGTTAGCAAAGACAGATGCCATATCATTTTCATAAGCAAAGGTAGATGCCATTGCTTTTTCGTAAGAAAACATAAAGAAATACCGAAACAGAGGAGGTCGAAACAATGAAAACACTTTTAAAAGTTAAAAATGGAAGGATTTACCCGATGTTTTAACGATATCACAAGGATAAATGACGTTATCTTTTCAAACGTTTAAATAATATTTTATAATAGTTTGTTGGATACCATACTATATAAACACGACCTGTATTAGTGGATAAACGATATAAATCAATTCAAAAAGCACGGATAAATTTGCTCGTCATAACAAACAGTGATATGGATGGAAGGTGTCGTTTCTTTTTAATAAAACTTTTTTTTATTTCGATGGATTGTGGATTTTTATGTATAAAGAAAACAAAGATAACAATTTAAAAGAATTCAAATTTATAATTATAAACAACCGTAAGTAATATCAATGTACATGTATCGAAACAGTAACTACATGTTTGTTATCAATTACTTAAAAATTATTTGTTTTTAATGTCGATTGAAGTTAACAGAAGTCGGTAGTATTATAATTGATAGATTAATAACAATACTAAATAATATTTGCCTTTCCCAATTTAATAAGGATTAATTTTACTTTCTTTTTAAGGAGTGCCTTTATGAAAAAATGGTTATCGAACTCTTCCTATAAGTTTAAAATTTCAAATCGTCTACAAGAAAAGTTCAATGTCGACCTAGGGGAGATAATAAGTATATTATCAAAGTAAAAATGACATGGGTTATCCTTCTTATTGTTTTTTTTTTTTTTTTCTGTTAACGTATTTAAAATTAGAAATAGAAAAGTAAAGGATATATTTTGATAATATGATATAGTCCCATGACAGATGTATTTACTTTATGAAGTCTTGTGCAGAATTACAATTTTTATTTTAATTTATTAACCCTTTGTCTTTTTTGTAGAAATCAGTTATTCGTTGAAAAAGCTTTTCATCATCATTAAAACGTGTAAAATTCATCAATGATTAATTGACAATTCAATCCATCCCCAATTATACCATATTCTTTTCAATTAAAATCATATTAATAGTACAAAAACATATAAACGTTTATATTATTTATTAAATAATTTTATATAGAAAGATATTTTATTTATTCTGTTATTTTCCGTCAGGTGTCAGCCCAATAATACATTTATTTTGTTTTTATTTTATTTATTTATTTTTTTTTCTACCCAAGGTGTCAGGCCGGGACGGGACTCTGTGTGGTGGACAAGGCTCATAGGAACCAGTGCCAGGCTTGTCGCCTTAAGAAATGTCTCCAGCTTGGTATGAACAAAGACGGTTAGTATCACATTAATAATAATGGTGGTCATACTATCTATAACACAATAACTTTTATAATGATATTGATATTACTACTACTACTACTACTACTACTACTACTACTACTACTACTACTACTACTACTACTACTACTACTACTATTACTTCTACTACTACTACTACTACTGCTGCTGCTGCTGCTGCTGCTACTACTTCTACCATCACTACTGATAAAACTTCTACTACGACTACTACTGCTTCTACGACAACTTCTGTTACTATTTTCACTATTACTACTTCTACTACTACTACGACAACTACGGCTACTACGACTACTACTATTACTACTACTTCGACTACTACTACTGCAAATACTATTGGTACTCCTCCTCCTGCTACTGCTGCTGCTTTTACTACTACTTCTACTGCTACTACGACTACTACTACCACTACTTCTACTGCTGCTACTACTACTACGACTACTAGGGCGACTAATACGACCGTGACTACTACGACAACAACAACAACATCTACTACTACTACTACTTCTACGACTACTACCACCGTCATTAATAATAATAATAATAATAGTAATAATAATCATAATAATAATAATAATAATAATAATAATAATAATGACAATTATGAAAAATGGTTGTAATGATGATAAAAATGACAATATATGAATTTACACTGATAATAATAATTAAGAAAACGATGATAAACGATTATTTATATATTTATGATTTTGATGATGATGCAGATTGGTGCAGAAGTTATTTCTAGTTTACATCTGGTCACACATTCTTCATTATTTGTCTAATTCCCGATCCACAAAAAACAACAACAACAAAACAACTGCGCACATTATTTAAAAAAAATATAGTGAAACACATCGACATGTTGCTCATAGGATTTTATCATATTTCCTTTTTATAAATTTGTCATTTTTATGTCAAATATGCCAAGACAATTTCAAAATTTCAAAACGAACCACCTTATGTAAAAACCACAGTCCGCTGAAGGCAACGCCTGCCTATATAGCGGCGCTTAATGGTTATCATCTTCATCGACTAGCTGTCCAGAACGAACGGCAGCCCAGAAATACAGCCCAGATCCGACACGACCAGCTCGACTCGGGGCTTGATTCCGGTATGGGCGTCACCCAAGCGACCGTGTCGGCCACACACCCGGCATTCAGCCCGGCGGCAAACCACCGCTTCTTGTCTCACATGATTACCAGCGACAACAGCGCCAAGATGGAACATGATAACGACAGTAAGTTGTCACTTACTTGAAATGTGATAAGTCAACATTGACATGTTGCTTACATATCAGTTTACTGATGCGTTCATCACTCATTATTTTGTCGTCAAATTTTCACATAAACCCAGAGGTCGTTGAACCTTTTTCTTCATCAATTATTAGCTGAACCAGTATGACCATAATTGTGCCGGTATGATGTAACAAAACAAAACAACAATTAACAACTACAACAGAACAACAACAACTAAAACAACAACAATGCACACACTTGAAAAAAAAACATAATCTGATCAAGTTTTACCTTGCCTTTATTGACAAAGATTATTTGTATATTGTTCCATTTGGACATGATTGTTGTGTATATTGTATAATAATACCCTGCTATGTGCCTACTAAAATACTGGTAAATGATCAAGAATGTACTGTAACTGTTAACGTCTTATCATCAGGAGATAATAGATCGCTGTATATTTATATGACATGCCTGTTTTCTAAAACATAAAATGAAAGTATCGTCCTTAAAGAATCCATCCGACCACATGGCAAATGGTACGTTTCATATCAAAGCGCTTAACATTTTATATTGTTGGCGAATCCTTATTCGTTTCGATCGTAAAAAAGACAACATATGAGCAAATATATAAAAACGCACACCAAAAGTTTAATATGCTTTAGGTCGTGACGACACGATTGACGTCACAGGATTAGAGCAGGACCGCAGCAATCAACATGGCGGCCATTATGGCGGTTATAACGAAAGCCATGGCTTTTACCCGTTGGCGGGACAGGAGACAATGTATGAATGCTCCGCTCGCCTGCTCTTCATGGCTGTCAGATGGGCGAAGAATCTTCCGTCGTTTGCTAATCTCCCCTTTAGAGACCAGGTAATAAAACCTTTAACTTGCTGGTTGTTAACCTAATGACAATAAATATATTTTAAATCCATATAACATCAAAACGAAAAATAATAATTTATATTGTGAAAGTTCATGCCACGAATTTCATTAACGTTGCTATACAAACCGTCTCTCTCGTCATTTTCCCAGGTTATCCTTCTGGAAGAAACCTGGAGTGAACTTTTCTTGCTTTGCTCCATACAATGGTCTATGCCGATGGATTCTTGCCCGTTGCTTGGCAACCCTGATCAAAACCAATCAAAATCAAGCTCTCTTGCGGCGGAGATACGATTACTACAGGAAATATTTGCAAGATTCAAGACAATTGGTGTGGATCCAGGCGAGTTTGCTTGTCTGAAAGCGGTTTCCCTGTTCAAACCAGGTACAATTTATACATCACATATACTTTATGATCCACAAATGGTACGCAGCATAATTTACAATTGTTTAAATGATGATATGAAAAATTAATTTATTTTTCCAAATGAGTATTCCCTTCACCCTGATATATGTCTCTTCAGTATCTCTGAAGGACGAATGGCCAGTAACGTAAACATTATAAAAACAGTTTTAAACTATGCAGTTCCATAAACAAACTATGTCTGAAAACTAATATTATATTATATTTTGTTCGACTTTTTTCTATCATTAGCACACCAGCCGTGTTTTTTTTTGCTTGATCTATCACCGACGCAAAATGAAATTATTGTTTATTCTATTTTTAGAAAAAAAATCCCCGGAAACTAAGCTGTTTATTCTGTTTTTGGAAGCACATGCATATTTCTTTACATTTTGTTCTTAGAGACCCGTGGTTTAAAAGATCCTCATCAGGTGGAGGGGCTGCAAGACCAGGCGCAAGTGATGTTAGGACAGCACATCAGGGCACAGCACCCCACCCAGCCTGTCAGGTAAGAAGCTTTATCGATCAGTTTGCAACTCTAGTTCTATAGCACATCTGAACACAGCAAGGCGCCATCCCAGCCAGCCTGTCAGGTAGGTGACCTTAACTGTCAGTAAGCAATCCTAGTTCTTTAGCACATCTGAACACAGCACGGCGCCATCCCAGCCAGCCTGTCAGGTAAGTGACTTTAACTGTCAGTAAGCAATCCTAGTTCTTTAGCACATCTGAACACAGCACGGCGCCATCCCAGCCAGCCTGTCAGGTAAGTGACTTTAACTGTCAGTAAGCAATCCTAGTTCTATAGCACACTTGGACACAGAACGGAGCCATCTTATCCAGCCAGGTAAGTGGCGTTATCGGTCAGTATACAACCCTATCTCTATAGCACATCTAGACACAGCACGGTGCACATCAAGTAAATTGCGTTATAAGTCAGTATGCAATTATATTTCTGTAGCACATCTGGACACAGCACGGTGCACATCAAGTAAATTGCGTTATAAGTCAGTATGCAATCATATTTCTATAGCACATCTGGACACAGTACAGTGCACATCAAGTAAATTGCGTTATAAGTCAGTATGCAATCATATTTCTATAGCACATCTGGACACAACACGGTGCACATCAAGTAAATTGCGTTATAAGTCAGTATGCAATCATATTTCTATAGCACATCTGGACACAGTACGGTGCACATCAAGTAAGTGGCGTTATAAGTCAGTATGCAATCATATTTCTATAGCACATCTGGACACAGCAAGGTGCCCATCAAGTAAATTGCGTTATAAGTCAGTATGCAATCATATTTCTATAGCACATCTGGACACAGCACGGTGCACATCAAGTAAATTGCGTTTTAAGTCAGTATGCAATCATATTTCTATAGCACACTTGGACACAGTACAGTGAACATCAAATAAGTGGCGTTATAAGTCAGTATGCAATCATATTTCTATAGCACATCTGGACACAGCACGGTGCACATCAAGTAAATTGCGTTATAAGTCAGTATGCAATCATATTTCTAAAGCACATCTGGACACAGTACGGTGCAAATCAAGTAAGTGGCGTTATAAGTCTACGCAATCATATTTCTATAGCACATCTGGACACAGCACGGAGCCCATCAAGTAAACTGCGTTATAAGTCAGTTTGCAATCATATTTCCATATCACACTTGGACACAGCATGGTGCCCATTAAGTAAATTGCGTTATAAGTCAGTATGCAATCATCTTTCTATAGCACATCTGGACACAGCACGGTGCACATCAAGTAAATTGCGTTATAAGTCAGTATGCAATCATATTTCTATAGCACACTTGGACACAGTACAGTGCACATCAAGTAAGTGGCGTAATAAGTCAGTATGCAATCATATTTCTATAGCACAGTTGGACACAGCATGGTGCCCATCAAGTAAATTGCGTTATAAGTCAGTAGGCAATCATATTTCTATAGCACATCTGGACACAGCACGGTGCCCATCAAGTAAATTGCGTTATAAGTCAGTATGCAATCATATTTCTATAGCACATCTGGACACAGCACGGTGCCCATCATGTAAATTGCGTTATATGTCAGTATGCAATAATATTTCTATAGCACATCTGGACACAACACGGTGCACATCAATTAAATTGCGTAATAAGTCAGTATGCAATCATATTTCTATAGCACATCTGGACACAGCACGGTGCCCATCATGTAAATTGCGTTATATGTCAGTATGCAATAATATTTCTATAGCACATCTGGACACAACACGGTGCACATCAATTAAATTGCGTTGTAAGTCAGTATGCAATCATATTTCTATAGCACGCTTGGACACAGTACAGTGTACATCAAATAAGTGGCGTTATAATTCAGTATGCAATCATATTTCTATAGCACACTTGGACACAGTACAGTGCACATCAAGTAAGTGGCGTTATAAGTCAGTATGCAATCATATTTCTATAGCACACTTGGACACAGTACAGTGCACATCAAGTAAGTGGCGTTATAAGTCAGTATGCAATCATATTTCTATAGCACATCTGGACACAGCACGGAGCCCATCAAGTAAACTGCGTTATAAGTCAGTATGCAATCATATTTCTATAGCACATCTGGACACAGCACGGTGCACATCAAGTAAATTGCGTTATAAGTCAGTATGCAATCATATTTCTATAGCACATCTGGACACAGCACGGTGCCCATCAAGTAAATTGCGTTATAAGTCAGTATGCAATCATAATTCTATAGCACATCTAGACACAGCATGGTGCCCACCAGGTAAGTGGCGTTATCAGTCAATATGCTATCCTAGTTTTATAGTTCGACTGGACATAGTAAGGTGCCAACCAGGTAAGTGACTTTAACGGTCAGTAAGCAATCCTGGTTCTATAGCACATCTGGACACAGCACGGTGTCTTCCCATCCAGCCTGTCAGGTAAAGGGCGTCATCAGGCAGTATGCAATCCTATTTCTATGTGCCTCTTATAGAATATAATTTCAATGGTGGAAAACGTATGGCTTACAAAAACAAGAAATTGTTCGGCCAGACCTTTCTCAGAGAAAAAATAACGTATATGCCAGTTAAAAGTGTAGCTTACAATTATAAAAACAGCAGCAGACATTAATAGGAATCCACAGCTGTTTTGCGAAGTCATATTTAACAAAAGAAAGCGAGAATACCAATGTTTATAATGCAGATTACAATTTTAAAAAAGCTGTAGCCGACAACAAAGAAGAAAGCAAAGTAGGAGATGTAGTTCCCATCCTCCTAGCACAGCTATCGTTCGTTACTCTTGCGTATCTATGTAATGAACCGATAGTGTCAGAAAGTGTCTAGTTCCTAGGATACTCATTTACTTCGTTACGACGCATGCTCTCTTTGGCGTCTTGTATATCGAACATCCGTCATCTTCTTGTTAATCCCTGGACTGAGGTTATATAATCTTCAAAATAACAACTTTCCATTATGTTCCACTTTATTTGATTCCTTATTTGGCATTTTTTACAGACATTTAATTACTATGACGTTATAACTAAATTATACTAAATTTCATATTACTAATAACTATATTTCAGGTTCGGGCGACTTTTGTTGATGTTGCCATCATTACGTTTTATCTCCTCAGACAAGATTGAAAAGATTTTCTTCGGTCGAACAATCGGAAACACTCCAATGGAAAAACTACTTTGTGACATGTTTAAAAGTTGAACTCAAATGTTTAATTGATAAATTTGATTAAGCGAGGTATAAAAGACAGAAGTGAAGTATTTTAACGCGAAAATGACGTATATAAAAAGAGCTGGCGGGTTCAAAAGCGAAAATGGTGTCCATATAAGTGGGTCTGTCAGGTTTAAAAGCAGAAATGACGTTTAAGTGGGTCTATCGGGTTTAAAAAGGGAAATGACTATGTCAAAGGCAAACGTGACGTTATTAAATACAGTAGATAAATACGTGAAATGTGTCTTTTGTTTGTTTATAAATTCGTACATATATCATAACATTTGAGAAGAAAGACATATTTGTGATTGTCAAGATTGTTTGTATATCATTAACAAGATTGAACATATTTTCTTTGATCGAACATTCTGAAACACTCCGCTGGAAAACAAATCTCTATGACATGTTTAAAGATTGAATCTTAATATTTAATTGACGTACAACTTGGTTAAAGTGGCGTAAAAAAGATAAAAATTGTAGAGATTGTAAAGTTCGTATATCATTGAACCATGTGATTAAGTTACAAAGACTCACAAAGACTCACAGTGGACAGTGAACACCTTTGTTGATAAATAATGACACAAAATTTGAAATGCAGTGAAATACTGAATGCTTGATTGTTAATTTTTGTTTGAAGTTTTATAGTTTAATTTTAAGAACATAAAATTCTTGGTTATTATTGTTGCAGGATGTTTGTGTATAAAAATTAAAATACATATCCTTTTTTTTTTACTTATTTGGGAATTGGGAATTCTGCATGACTTTCCATTTCTTTGCATTACTAAAGTTTCACTAAACTTTGATATACAGGCGTTTCAAAAGATTTTTACCTATTATATGTTTTGATGCTATAGATGTAAACAAATGTAAATAAAAATATTACATATATCATCATTTATATGCTTGTATTGCATTTTTGTAACTCTTGTGACAAATAAATGTATTTATTATGTCATGCAAATCTTGAAAGTGTTTCCTTTCATATTGCACAATCACTTACAATATACTGTGGTTGTAATACTTAATTTATATTGATTATATAAAGGTTTTAAGATAATATAAGTGTACTCAGTATGGGGATTCTGCTTTCTTATATTAAACATACTATACATAGTACATAAAATTCTATAACTAATTGAAACGTGCAATTATACGGAATAAACTTGTATTTACAGTGTGTAAACATATTAATTCTAACAAAATAATAAACAAAATGTCAGACATAACACTGTCCAATATCATAATCTCTAACAAATATAAAATAGACATATCATAGTAATGTTTATATATATATATATATATATATATATATATATATATATATATATATATATATATATATATATATATATATATATATATATATGCTCTATTGTGTACATATTAATCAGTTGACATATATATCTTGAAAACGAGTAATTAAGTCACATGATTACCCGAGCGCTTGAGACTGTTCAGCATTCACTTGGAGCGGGTGTTTTGTCACCAAGGTTACAGATTTTGAGAAAAAACTAAAAAAACTGTAAAGCAATCCATAAATATCTTAAACGAATGAACAAGAGAAAGGCAAGTTAAAACAATGTCAACAAAATAACTAAAATGTCTTCAGTATTTTCACAATAAAACAAAAAGTAACACTTTACCTAACTGGCAAATTACTATTTTATGAAGAAGATCCCACATATCTAAGTAAGGTAAGACCTTTTGATAAAAATAAATCTGTCTTCAAGACCATATCTTATGCTTTCTCGCAATACAGTAGATTCCTTCTCACAACATCTCAACAACAACTTTAAAAATAAAAGAACATTTTTGAACAGAGAAAAAATATGTCTTGACATTTAAACGACGTTGTTTGTGGTTGTGGCTTTAGTCGTGAGTGATCTTGCAGTGGACTTTTTATTGCTGTTGTGCTTTTGTTGTGCTTTTGTGCATCTTGATTCACAATGGGAAAGCATAATGGATCCAAGGCCAAGAGGGGTAGTGACGCCATCACCCCACCCACTGTCGAGATTAAGCGTCCAGCATTCACACCCCAAGCGACCGTGTCTCACGTGAGTACAGGTGTACAAAACCCGCTTACACAGCCAACACAGCATGGATATCAGCAAATAAACGTCCCACTCAACTCTGTGTACCCTTTTCTACAATCAGCGATCTTTCCCCAAACACCAGTTCAACAACAGTCATTGTTGCCGACATACTTTCCTCCAAGTCCTGTGTTTGAGCAATCAGCATCAACACCTGGTACATGTAATACATCTACATCTACCTTAGATCACATGGCTTCATCCCTACAAACAATTGTCAAACGTCTTGATGGAATTGACTCAAAGATGGCACAACTTTCATCCATCCAGGCTAGTATTATTCAAATCAGTCAGCGTCTTGATAGCATGGACTCCCGCATCAATGACATTGAACAGTCAACAGCTTTTGGTTCTTCAAAGTTTGACCTTATAGAACAATCTACAAAGAAACACGACCATGATCTGTGTAGCCTTAAATCCAATATCAACAGACTTAACGACGAATTGGACGACCTAAAATGTCGCTCCATGCGGGACAACCTTCTTTTCTTTGGAATTCCTGAGTATCCCTGGTCTGACCCAAATGCACATATTCACAGTACGTCAAATACCTCACCGTCCGAGACTTCCAATACACAGGGTCCAGCAAAGACTTCTTCCGCCACACTTGATGATGACTGCCGTGCCAAAGTTCTGCATTTCTGCGAAGATGTATTGAAAATCTCCAATCCATCCACTCAATTGTACATTGAGCACGCACATCGGGTCGGGTACCCAGCACTCGGCAAAAAACGGCTAATTGTAGTAAAGTTTAACTCTGACTCGAAAAATATTATAAAAAATCACATAAAAAAGTTGACTTGAAAAAATCACAGTACAATGTTGCCGATCGATATCCCCCGGAAGTTAAAGACAGGCGCCAGATTCTCATTCCAGTCACGATTGAGGCACGAAGACAAGGCAAGCGTGCTGTTTTGGTCCGGGACAAACTGTATATTAACAATGTTCTTCATAGCCCGGAGAGCGTCCCATCCGCCAGTCAAAGTTAGGCAGCACGAGAAAAGTGTGACTTTTCCATACTCTCGTGGAACGTCAATGGTCTGAAGTCGAGCTTATCTGACAATGACTTTATTCAGTTTGTAACACGCTTTGACTTAGTTTTTTGTTGTGAAACTTGGGGAAAATCCTATGATAACTTTCATATTCCTGGCTTCCATAAAATATCTGTTCCACGTCCTCAAAGTCTTTTAATTAACACCAGGCGTGGGCATGGTGGAATATGTTTGTTTTATAAATCGAGTCTTAACAATTGTTTTGAAGTTGTGAGAATGATATGTCCGGATTTATTTAGATAAAATTCCCGAATCATTATCTTAACACCCCTAAAGACCTGTACATGTGTTTTTGTACATACCACCTGCAAATAGTCCGTATTTTAATACACATTCAATTGGTTACTTCGAACAGTTAGAGAATGACGTAAGAGTCTTTAATAACATAGGCTTCGTCTGCGTCATTGAAGATATAAACGCTAGATGTGGCCTAAAGTCTGATGTTATGATAGACCCAGAAAAGTCTGATAGATTTATTTGTCAAATTAATAACCAAACATTCACGAATTCTAGCTTACCTCAACGAAGCTGTATGGATAAAACTGTTAACTCACATGGTCACGCTCTGATTAATTTGTGTTTGTCTAGCGGTCTTCGTATTGTCAATGGACGTATTGGAAATGACCATGGTATAGGCAATTACACATTTATGTCTGATCTAGGTACCAGTGTAATTAATTATGTATTATTCACAGAAGAGTTATTTCCCTTTATAAGTAAATTTGTAGTGCATGATTTGCACGTAGTGTCGTCGCATGCACCTATTCAAATAGATTTATCCGTTGAATTTGATCTTCCAAATAATAATAAAAATGATAATTGTACATATGTAGATAAGTTAATACATGATCAGAACAAAAGAAAGAAAAGTATACATAGATGTTGTTAACTGTCAACACGAGTCTTTAAATTCAATAGTTGACCAACTGTGTAACCAATTAGTTACACTGGATGATGCCATAGACTCCATAACTACTAAATTATATGATGCAGCATATTCTGTTTTTGGCAAGTCGTTAAAGTATTTTCCAGACAAAAGTAAGAATAAGTCAATAACTTGTAACAATGAATGGTTTAACAGTGAGTGTTCTGCTGCAAGGAGAGAATTTCGTTCTGCTTGTGCTAAATATAAAAGGACTAAGACTGCAACAGACTTGAATGATGTTAAAAGGTTACACAGAGCCTATAGATGTGTTATAATAAAGGAGGCTAAAGCTGCATTTAATTGTAAACAAAAACGGCATTTACACGAATTATCAAAATCTGATCCTTAGAAGTTTTGGTCTAAAATTAAGAAAATTAAAAGTAGTAACAATAGAAAATCCAATGTTGCAGCGGATGATTTTTTCATTCATTTTAAACAATTGTTTTCTAATGATAACACTTTTTTAAATGGCGATATAGAGGACGACTTAACTGAGGGCTCTCTCGCTCTGACATTAATATTGATTCTCTTGAATGTGAGATAAACATAGACGAAGTAAAGTCCGCTACTGGCTCTTTAAAAAGAGGCAAAAGTGGGGGACTCGATAGGTTGGTTCCTGAATTATTTATTGACTGCATTGATGGTTTGTCTCCTCTTCTTTGTAAATTGTTCAATTATATTTTTACAACAGGTATCTGTCCAACAGAGTGGAATAAGGCAATAATTGTTCCCGTTCCCCAAAAAGGAGACCTGAATATAATAATTATAGAGGAATAGCTTTAACATGTATTTTTTTCTAAAATATTTTCACAGATCATTAATAAAAAAGACTGACTGGTTGGGCTGATACTCATGAAATTCTAAACGATTTTCAATACGGGTTTAGAAAAAATAGAAGTACTGTCGACTGTGTATTTGTACTTAACGGTATAATCGATAAAGTTGTAAATTATGATAAGCAAAAGTTATTTTGCTGTTTTATTGATTTTAAAAAAGCCATTGATTTTGTATATAGAAATGGGATGCTTCTTAAATTGATACGAAATTGTTGTTCGTCTAAAATGTTACACATACTGCAATCAATGTATAAAAATGTTAAAAGTTGTGTAAGAGTTAATGGCAACTACTCCGATTTCTTTGATAGTTTCTCCGGGGTAAAGCAAGGCGAAGTATTATCCCCTCTATTGTTTTTGTTCTTTATCAATGATTTGTATGAGTTTATGATGTCATCTGCTCATGTAACCGCATATGACAATGTAATTATCGACGGGACTGATTTGTCTTTGTTATTATTTGCCGACGATACTGTTCTCTTTTCAAAAACGGCAGAGGGACTCCAAACTTTGGTAAATGTATTGAATTCTTTTTGCAAAATGTGGGGAATCGAAGTCAACGTACCTAAATCTGCAGTTATGGTTTTTGAGAAAGAATGTCGGACTAGGATTGCTGGTACTGTTTCTATTGTGTACAATAACGAACTATTTCAAAATGTGAGTGAATTTAGGTGTTACTCTGAAATCGAATTGTTGTTTTTACCAATCACAAAAATACCTGGCTGATAAAGCATTAAAAGCGACATTCTCTTTAAACTCCTTGTTTGATTTTATGTCTCTAAATACAGTAGATAAGTTAAAATTGTTCGAAAGTATGATTCTTTCCATTTTATGTTATGGGTGTGAAATTTGGGTTTTTTATAAGTCAGGTGACATCGAACGCATCCACATTAAATTCTTCCTTAAGCAAATTTTGTCTGTCAACCAAGAAACATGCAACAACTCTGTCTATGATGAACTAGGTAGATTCCCGTTGTTGATTATACGCAAAGTCCGTTTAATTAAGTATTGGTTTAAACTTAACAAATATACCAATTCCCTACAGTACCGACTCGCCTTTTAACTGACAATGAAGGTAATTTCATATTAAAGTTGACACAAAATATAAAAAAGTTCTTTGAAAACCTAGGCTTGTCATATATTTTCAACATTTTCATTTTGTCTTGTTAAGAATACATTTGAATTTGAGCCCTACATTGATATTATCGATAATAATCAACACCGTATTGCTTATAGTCGTATTAGATTATCATGCCATAAACTTGCTATTGAAGACGGTCGTTATAAAAACATAGAAAGACACAATAGAATTGGTAAATTATGTAATATGAAGGTAGTGGAAACGAATACCATTTCGTCTTAGTATGTCCGTTTTTTTAGAGATTTAAGAAGTTTATTTCTGCCCTCTTATTTTTGCTCTTTTCCTACAATTCATAAATTTGAATTATTATTCCAGAGCAGGAAACCATATTTAATTAAGAACCTTTATAAATTTATATATCCGTCTTTTTCTAAAAGGGAAACTACGCTTCAACTTAATAATTAATAATCGATACTTGTTTATGAAAATTCATATTGTTACTATAAAATCCATCTTGACCTTTTTTTGCATTTGTATTTGTAAATGCTCATTTCACACTTTTCTCTCTTTAAACAAATATCTGTTTACTTATTGACGCCATGTTATGATGTTCTGGAAATGAACTGTATGTTTATGCCAATAAATAAATTGAATTGAATTGATAAAATCGATATGGATGTGCTGACCCTTAATTAAACCAGTTCCAAGTACGATAGTACGTGACCAACCTAATTTATCGTTTGTATATGGAATAATCAAAAGTTAGTATCTAAACCGTGTGTATACAGAACGGTCAATAAATTGTATCTGTTCTAAATAACCGTTAGTATACATAACGGTCAATAGAATATATCTATTCTAAATTACAGTTTAAGAACGATAAAAAGAATATATAGCTGCTCTCAATTACTGTTTTATACAGACCGGTCAATATAATATATCTGCTCTAAATTACATTTTTATACAGAACGGCAAATAGAATATATCTATTCTAAATTACCTTTTGTATAGAGAACGATCAATATGTTTACTCTAAATTACCGTTTGTATACAGAATGATTGATAGAATGTATCTGTTCTAAATTACCGGTAATTAAACATTGCATAAAGAACGATCAATAAAATACATCTGCTCAAAATTACAGACTGTTTACATGACGATAAATAGAATACATATCCTCTAAATTACCTTTTGTATACAAAGAATTAATAGAATCTATCTGTTTTAATTACCCTTTAATTACATTTTAGAATAATTACCGAAGAAAGGTGGCGGCAGTTTGATTGTCATAGGTTCGTTGCCTCTTTTGCCAATTGATCGAGTAGAAATCTCGAAGTTTTGCAACAAATCCTCATACTCCTCTGTACAGTTAACATTAATTGCATCGATAACAGATCGACTAAAGACTCGGACCAGAAAATCTCGGAAGGCTTGGTTAACCACCTTGCCAACCCCGGCCCACCACTAGCAGTGCCAAGTTCAGACAGTTTATCTTTGTCCTCTACAACATTAACAGTGGTGTCAACAGTTCCGCCTGCAGTAAGTGCAAATTAGTTCCTATTGACATTTAGTTAACCACCTAATGACATCCGACGGAAATGGAAACAAAACTAACAAGAGAAAAATTCAGTAAAAAATATGAAATAAAATTACTAACATGTTACTGTTTCCAAACATATTCTGTTTTTGGCAAGTCGTTAAAGTATTTTCCAGACAAAAGTAAGAATAAGTCAATAACTTGTAACAATGAATGGTTTAACAGTGAGTGTTCTGCTGCAAGGAGAGAATTTCGTTCTGCTTGTGCTAAATATAAAAGGACTAAGACTGCAACAGACTTGAATGATGTTAAAAGGTTACACAGAGCCTATAGATGTGTTATAATAAAGGAGGCTAAAGCTGCATTTAATTGTAAACAAAAACGGCATTTACACGAATTATCAAAATCTGATCCTTAGAAGTTTTGGTCTAAAATTAAGAAAATTAAAAGTAGTAACAATAGAAAATCCAATGTTGCAGCGGATGATTTTTTCATTCATTTTAAACAATTGTTTTCTAATGATAACACTTTTTTAAATGGCGATATAGAGGACGACTTAACTGAGGGCTCTCTCTCTCTGACATTAATATTGATTCTCTTGAATGTGAGATAAACATAGACGAAGTAAAGTCCGCTACTGGCTCTTTAAAAAGAGGCAAACGTGGGGGATTCGATAGGTTGGTTCCTGAATTATTTATTGACTGCATTGATGGTTTGTCTCCTCTTCTTTGTAAATTGTTCAATTATATTTTTACAACAGGTATCTATCCAACAGAGTGGAATAAGGCAATAATTGTTCCCGTTCCCCAAAAGGAGACCTGAATATAATAATTATAGAGGAATAGCTTTAACAAGTATTTTTTCTAAAATATTTTCACAGATCATTAATAAAAAAGACTGACTGGTTGGGCTGATACTCATGAAATTCTAAACGATTTTCAATACGGGTTTAGAAAAAATAGAAGTACTGTCGACTGTGTATTTGTACTTAACGGTATAATCGATAAAGTTGTAAATTATGATAAGCAAAAGTTATTTTGCTGTTTTATTGATTTTAAAAAAGCCATTGATTTTGTATATAGAAATGGGATGCTTCTTAAATTGATACGAAATTGTTGTTCGTCTAAAATGTTACACATACTGCAATCAATGTATAAAAATGTTAAAAGTTGTGTAAGAGTTAATGGCAACTACTCCGATTTCTTTGATAGTTTCTCCGGGGTAAAGCAAGGCGAAGTATTATCCCCTCTATTGTTTTTGTTCTTTATCAATGATTTGTATGAGTTTATGATGTCATCTGCTCATGTAACCGCATATGACAAAGTAATTATCGACGGGACTGATTTGTTTTTGTTATTATTTGCCGACGATACTGTTCTCTTTTCAAAAACGGCAGAGGGACTCCAAACTTTGGTAAATGTATTGAATTTATTTTGCAAAATGTGGGGAATCGAAGTCAACGTACCTAAATCTGCAGTTATGGTTTTTGAGAAAGAATGTCGGACTAGGATTGCTGGTACTGTTTCTATTGTGTACAATAACGAACTATTTCAAAATGTGAGTGAATTTAGGTGTTACTCTGAAATCGAATTGTTGTTTTTACCAATCACAAAAATACCTGGCTGATAAAGCATTAAAAGCGACATTCTCTTTAAACTCCTTGTTTGATTTTATGTCTCTAAATACAGTAGATAAGTTAAAATTGTTCGAAAGTATGATTCTTTCCATTTTATGTTATGGGTGTGAAATTTGGGTTTTTTATAAGTCAGGTGACATCGAACGCATCCACATTAAATTCTTCCTTAAGCAAATTTTGTCTGTCAACCAAGAAACATGCAACAACTCTGTCTATGATGAACTAGGTAGATTCCCGTTGTTGATTATACGCAAAGTCCGTTTAATTAAGTATTGGTTTAAACTTAACAAATATACCAATTCCCTACAGTACCGACTCGCCTTTTAACTGACAATGAAGGTAATTTCATATTAAAGTTGACACAAAATATAAAAAAAGTTCTTTGAAAACCTAGGCTTGTCATATATTTTCAACATTTTCATTTTGTCTTGTTAAGAATACATTTGAATTTGAGCCCTACATTGATATTATCGATAATAATCAACACCGTATTGCTTATAGTCGTATTAGATTATCATGCCATAAACTTGCTATTGAAGACGGTCGTTATAAAAACATAGAAAGACACAATAGAATTGGTAAATTATGTAATATGAAGGTAGTGGAAACGAATACCATTTCGTCTTAGTATGTCCGTTTTTTTAGAGATTTAAGAAGTTTATTTCTGCCCTCTTATTTTTGCTCTTTTCCTACAATTCATAAATTTGAATTATTATTCCAGAGCAGGAAACCATATTTAATTAAGAACCTTTATAAATTTATATATCCGTCTTTTTCTAAAAGGGAAACTACGCTTCAACTTAATAATTAATAATCGATACTTGTTTATGAAAATTCATATTGTTACTATAAAATCCATCTTGACCTTTTTTGCATTTGTATTTGTAAATGCTCATTTCACACTTTTCTCTCTTTAAACAAATATCTGTTTACTTATTGACGCCATGTTATGATGTTCTGGAAATGAACTGTATGTTTATGCCAATAAATAAATTGAATTGAATTGATAAAATCGATATGGATGTGCTGACCCTTAATTAAACCAGTTCCAAGTACGATAGTACGTGACCAACCTAATTTATCGATTGTATATGGAATAATCAAAAGTTAGTATCTAAACCGTGTGTATACAGAACGGTCAATAAATTGTATCTGTTCTAAATAACCGTTAGTATACATAACGGTCAATAGAATATATCTATTCTAAATTACAGTTTAAGAACGATAAAAAGAATATATAGCTGCTCTCAATTACTGTTTTATACAGACCGGTCAATATAATATATCTGCTCTAAATTACATTTTTATACAGAACGGCAAATAGAATATATCTATTCTAAATTACCTTTTGTATAGAGAACGATCAATATGTTTACTCTAAATTACCGTTTGTATACAGAATGATTGATAGAATGTATCTGTTCTAAATTACCGGTAATTAAACATTGCATAAAGAACGATCAATAAAATACATCTGCTCAAAATTACAGACTGTTTACATGACGATAAATAGAATACATATCCTCTAAATTACCTTTTGTATACAAAGAATTAATAGAATCTATCTGTTTTAATTACCCTTTAATTACATTTTAGAATAATTACCGAAGAAAGGTGGCGGCAGTTTGATTGTCATAGGTTCGTTGCCTCTTTTGCCAATTGATCGAGTAGAAATCTCGAAGTTTTGCAACAAATCTTCATACTCCTCTGTACAGTTAACATTAATTGCATCGATAACAGATCGACTAAAGACTCGGACCAGAAAATCTCGGAAGGCTTGGTTAACCACCTTGCCAACCCCGGCCCACCACTAGCAGTGCCAAGTTCAGACAGTTTATCTTTGTCCTCTACAACATTAACAGTGGTGTCAACAGTTCCGCCTGCAGTAAGTGCAAATTAGTTCCTATTGACATTTAGTTAACCACCTAATGACATCCGACGGAAATGGAAACAAAACTAACAAGAGAAAAATTCAGTAAAAATTATGAAATAAAATTACTAACATGTTACTGTTTCCAAACATACACAGTGGGTTTCTGTGGTCTAGCTGTAAATTTCGGTCACATAGAACCTTTCAGTACCTCACTGCCCAGGTTCGAATGCCAAACGATGCAGAAACACCCATACGAGGATATTTCTATTCCAAAATCTTAAGACATATTTTGAGTCTTTTTTTGTTATAATGTGTAAAGCTTGGAGCCGTCATTATAAATAAAATCGTGTCTGTTTGAGAAAATCCAAACAAAATCAAATAAAATACCCAAAGCCAGCGTCAACGACGAGAAACTTGTCTCCGGCTTGGAATGTCGTCACTTGGTCAATCTCACGTGCCTGTTGGGTACCAGTCATTCCGGTTCTAGGGCTGGTCGTTAATCATCTGTATGAATGCCGGCCTACAGTGAGACGTTTTGCACATTCTGGTCATGATAACGATAGTATGTAAAGAAATCATGCCAGATTGAAATGTCGTAAAATTAATTATGGAAGCAATACTATGTGTTTGGGTCGTCAGATTAAAGGTGGTATCCAAACAGTTTGCCATATTAAATATTGTACATGTATCTTACCCCTGTGCTGCAGTTTTTGTGCATAATTGCTGCACAAACTCAAACTTTAGAGTAAGTAAAATTTATTTAATGTTGTTTATTATCGTGCTTCAGTGGTTAGACAGTACAACGCGTGAAAATATTGCTTAAAATCCTCGTTATTTCCAATTCTATAATTAAGCTAGATGTGGGTTTTAGATAAAATAGGTATAGACGTCAGAGCTTATTATCAGGATGATCATTTAATGTCATCTCAAAATTTATAAGTCACGTGGTTTTCCTAGTTTTAAAATAGATAATTGTGCAGTGTGGCTCGGATAGGAAACATGTTTATAAAAAGTTAGGGAGGCATTATGCTTTGTTTTTCACATGTATATAACATCAATAATCAGCATTTCGCTTTTTTCAGGTAACAATAATTAAGTTGCGTGAAATAAAAATGGTCCAGCCTGTCAAATAACAAAGTTTGTTAATCAAATACCTTGCTGATAACAATAAATATTAATAAGTGCTACAGATTTCTCAGTAATACATGTAAATGCTAACCTTTGGATTTAGCCACAGTTGTTAAATGCAATAAACTTTGGGACTATATCTTTGACAGGGACTATATCTTTGACAAAATGCGAACAACTTTTTAAACATGTCAATTTAGGACTTTAATCTACTTTTGGATCACAGTATGATGTATATGAGTATAATACGCTCAAGTGCGCACGTGTGACGGGTGTATTTGTGAGAATGAGATTGTTTGCAAGGTAAAAATCGTGCATGCCCGTGCATACACGTAGGTATGTAAGGTGACTACGCGTATGTATGCATCTGTGTTTATGGATGTGTATACATGTTATTAATACCTTTGTAGCTGCAGCCCTCATAGGTCGCCTGTTGTCGTCAGTCATGGCAGGAATTGTTACAACCGACGTGACGTCATCATCAATAAACTCATTGTCCAGTTGTTTGGAGCACGTGCGTAGAAGATCATCCTTAAGGTAACCAATAGCCAACGAGAACATGGTCAATGCAGGGATGGAGCGGCCAGCTGCGCCATTAAAACCCCGGCTGGATCGAATCAAAGACTTTAAAATGGGTAGTAGTGGCTTCCCTCCTAACGCTCGGGGCTTAGGGACAGCATTACGCCTGACTGGTCGGTGTAAGTATAATTGACCGGCCGGGTTCAGTCCCTGGGCACCTCATAAGTGCCCCTGTGCTATAATGATAGACATGTCGCTGCACAGTATCGGTAAAATGCAGGCAAATCCTATCCCATCCCTGTTGTGAAAAAGTTTAGGATTCACCTTATTTGAAAAAAGAGGAGCAATCACGTGAAAACAATCTACCAAACATGAGATTGAAGTCTAAATGTCCTTATTTGTTTATACAGACACATTTCGAAATTCTTGAAGAAGTGGAATTCTTGATGTCGACAAGGGCAATATACTGCTGCTCAGCTTCAAATCCTAAAGCTTCTAGTCTCTGGCCGTCACAGCGTATGCCGTTTTGTCGTACAGTGTTCCACCTTTGCTCCTGACCGTTAAATAAAGGTATATTTGATATTGACATTGATGTTGCACTTACATTTGAACATATATTTATTAATATATTGTTAAATGCCCCGAAGTTTCAAATCCAATAACTATATATTAAGGCTATACAATAAGCATAGCAGTGGTTTCCGTTTTGCCGAATATCTTGATACTTCTCAGGTCTTAGCGGGTGTTGACACGACTGTATATCTGGAGGATATTTCCACGACTTGAGAATGAGAAATGTAAAAGTTCAACATGTTTTACTCATGCACATAACCCAACTCTTTTAGATGTCATATTAACAAATGGTACGTCGGTGATAAAGAAAGTTTTAGATTTCAATTGTGGATTTGCTAGTTGCAAGCTAGATGAAAGCTATATACTGTTAAACTAAAGTGGATCCAATACTAAACATTTAAGCGTTTTATTTCAGACGCATTTAATGTTTACTTCCCTGCGTTTAGGCCTGGGTATGTTTGTCAGACTACACTACTGAAAGTAGACGAGGAATAAAAAAGTCATTTTTATAATAATATGTACACAGTTGCAATTTAATGGATCTATTTAAGCATATGACTGTATCCATCTTGATCTATTGCTTCTAAAATTTAACTATAATGAAATCAAAGACACTGCTTTGTACTTGTTATTTAACGATACAAAACTATGCGCCAAACTTGGAAACAACTTCTGTCGTTTCTTAAATATATGTAAAGGTGCTGGAATGCTCTGACACGGCATTTTCGAGATGCATGTAGTCTCGGCCAGTTTAAAAATATGCTGAATGCATGGGATGGGGTCTACTGATCTTATGCATCGTGTCCCAACTAGTGATGTTGTGAAAACAATCCATATAAATATGTTTCAACCCTGATATTTTGTCTAACTTGCCTTATTAAGGTCAAGTTATATTCATGAAATGTCGATAGAAAGCTTTTCAAACTAATGCTTTTTGTTACAAATATAAGATGCAAATACATCAAACCGACAATAAATAAAGTTTGTATTGTATTTTATGAATTGATGATTTACAGTCTCAGGAGTGTTCTCCCTTGCATGTTGAAGGTTATGGTGTATTGTGTCAATGTGCAGTGGCGTTTTGTAATCAGAATAAGCTAGGCTTTGAACTTGTGCTAATATGTATAAATAGCTAAAGATACGTTTTAATTTACTTGGATGGTCTTGAATATGATTTCTATCCCTTCAAATACATATGTTCTCGGTCATAATATATTTGATCTATCTATACCAGTTTTAATAAAAATCACTGCAAGCACCCAGGTATTCACTGTTGCGGTAAAGTAATCACATTTTGCGACAATAAAAAAACGGTGTATACAAATTGACGGACATAGGTTTTGTATTAGATACCGTCTTAAACTATACAACTCCTCGTTCAATGTAGCTGACACATGATAAGCAGAAGGGTCATGATCGAGGACAAAGACCTGGAGAGGTGATCTATATGGCGTTGTGCTGTTTTATTGGATGATGTATCTCTACGCAGTTTTGACAGTGGTAAATGTAAAAAGTAATCTATGTTTTATTTACGTCTAGTTTAAAAAAAATGATGGACATACGATTGTCCATTGTTGATGATTTTGTACTGCTACGGGTTTTAATTGTGTGACTTTCTTTCGCTTCACATCCTATAGTATAAATACGCTGAACTATTTCGCGCTAGGAAAAAAGAACTCTGTTAGGTCAGCTGCTTTTCACTGAAGGTATGAACAAATGTACTGGATGTAATCTCATGCCGAATTTCCACGTCATGCTGTATCACTAAAGGCAGAACTAAATATGTGACCATTGTGTTCGAATAATGGTAAGGTTGTGAAAATGGCGACAAAACAATAAAAGAAACAATGCCTATTCGTTTGTTCTTCTGGTCTGATGGCTTAGGATGGTTATACATAAAAGATCCACTTTCCCATTTGGACATTCGATTTGTCGTAGGTGAAGGACAACGCCCATCCTGAGTAAGTCGTACCGATGTCAATGTCCACAGATACGATCTTGAGATCCATCTGACACAAATACATCATCATCTCATTTATAATCATCGTCTTCTACATCGTCGTCGTCGTGTCAGCCTCCTCCTACAGATCCTCCTCCTGCTCATCTTATTCTCCTCCTCCTCCTCATCGTCGTAATCATCATCATAATAATCATTTTTATTGTCTATTTGAGGTATTCTTTACAAAAGTATTAACCGTATGATCTGTTCAAAGAAGCTTACACAGAGTTTTTCTTTAATATTGCAGCAACTGATGTTAAACGTAAACTCTTGGTTATAAACACTTCACATGATACATATATACAGTACAACAGCTAGTTCAGTTGTTCAGGTTGCATATATCTTGATAAGCGTTGTTAAAACAGTCGATATTGTACGTACATGATCATAGGCAAGGGTATGTATCTTCTCTTTTTATAGTCTCGCTAAATTACAAGATGTTGTTAAAAATGAGGTGGTGGTGGTGGGGTTTAAACTTTAATTCGCGTCATCTCAGTTTCCGTACACATTTAACTGTAATTTTTCTGAAAGGAATACTCGGAAAATCTCGGCCATTTCTAAGAAATTCAGAAAAGCGGCGGATTGTTCAGATTGTAAAAGCAAAATGCATTTTGAAAATCTCGGCTATTTTACATTCAAAAGACCTCGGTGGTAATATGGGGAAAATGTAGTCCCGGTAAGATGACAGCTAAACCCAAAGGTTTTGATACACAGTCTGTTGACACAATATGTAATAAATAACACATCACATATAGCAATATATTAAAAATTAAAATAAACAACGTAAGAAAGAAAAATGGTGACGAGAAAGAGAGAATGAGAGAGAGAGAGAGAGAGAGAGAGAGAGAGAGAGAGAGAGAGATAGAGAGAGAGAGAAAGGAGGTATTTATGTTGAGGTATTTCATTGCAGAAATCGCAAAATGCGTATCGATTTGATACAGATAAACTACCCCTACTATCTTTAACGTCAAAAGCAATAAGGTAGCCAAATTATCAATTTGTTTACAAAACTTCAATACCTGAAATCGCTTATTAAATGTATTAACTTACCGTATAACCTACAATAATATACAGAATAATTAAAACGTGTATTTGAATTAACAAAGCAATGCCAATAACTTCGAATTCGAATATAAATATTTCATATTTAACTTGACAGGATTATGTGTTGCCATGTTTCACACACGCGTTAAAACATGTGGTGAATATTGATCGGTGGTTTATGAGTAGTGACAGATTTTAAGGTAAACTTAAGCAGCAATAAAGCACCACGAAGAGGTGTACTAGGCGCAAGGGTTTGTTTGTTTGTGGTTTGTTGGTTTTATCGTCCCACCAACAATATTTCAGTTATATGGAGACAGCGTCTACTTGAAGCAGATATAGTGCTGCCTTTACTGTGTATAGCATGCCGTGATCACCTGGCATGGTTCCACAAACAGTCACATTATCCTGACACCAGGCTAACCAGTCGTGGAACTACCCTTATATTTGCTTGAGCATGAGCAAGGGAGCCACTACCAGTTTAACGACTTTGGTATTTCGCGGCGCGGGATCGAACCGATTGCGCTACTAGGTTCCGTCTTAAATATAGAGATGTCTCGTAACCTTCTACGTAATAACCGTTGGGAACAACGTCTAGCATTTGGAGGTAGGATGTCCTGCAAGAGCCGTACAAAGTACTGCCTTAGTCTAATTTTATGGCAGTAAAAGATTGATATATTGCAGTAAAATCGTTCGATCAGCTCTCCAGTCCGTATGAGATGGAAATTTAAGTACGTATATAACCATGCGACACTTTTTCTTAACATATTTAATATGTGGTTAAAATAAAAGTTTCCCGTCGAAAACAATGCCAAGAAATTTCGTTTCTTGAACAACAGGAATTCGAACATTTTAAGATAAAGTGCAGGGTCATTATTAGGATTTCTGTTTTGACAGAAGTCCATGCAGTTTGTTTCTTGGGTCGGTGAAATTTTACAACTATTGTTATTGCTCAATGTTTGTAATTTATTATGTATGGCTTTGGTGTTAATATTTTTTCGAGCGATAGCATATAAATAAATCATCTACGAAAGTAAATAGTAGATCCCATTATGAACGGTTGTTACAATGCTATGTATTTTGATATCAAAAGAGTAACATACAAAATACTGCCCTGATGAACGCCATGTTTCTGTATGTGAACAGAAGACAAAGTTGTGTCAGTTTTCACTTGAAAGTTTCTGTCAGAAAGCTATTGATAAGTGTGGGCAAACGATCCTCAATGCAAACGACACCTAGGGTTTTTTAAAATCCCATGCTTCCATATGGTGTCATATGCCTTTTCAAAACAAAGAATACCCCTACAAGGAGTTCTTTCTTGATAAAGGAATCTCATATATACGATTTCAATCTAATTAGAAGATCAACAGTACTACGTCTGTGTCTTTGCTATTAAGTTTATAAATTATAAGATGTCTTGATACCAAACCAGTCTATTATTAATCATTCGTTCTTATGTTTTACAAATATAACTTATCAAAGTATTATGTATTTAACTTGATGGATCTGTTGGACTTCCGAGAGTTGGATACTTCTCCCGTGATCCAAATTTGACTGTAAATGGGTAAAAGTAGGTTGAACATGTTTTTAAGACTGGTATGGGATGTCATTTGGTCCAGCAATTCATGTGCTTTATTGAGCGCATCTTTAATCCATTGAAAGTAAAAGCCTGGTTGTTATTACTTGATTTAAAATTAACATGCTTGCTTTTCAGCTGTATGTTTTTTGTTCTGGAATTCTTAAGTATAACTTTCCGAAGATGAGTTTTTGGCGAAACGTGGGTTTCCGAAATATCTTGTTTTTTTATTCTTGCCCATACTTTTTTACCTAACGTTTTATTATATAATTTGGAAACAAAATTCTGCCAAAGTGTTCTTTCGGGTGTCGCATAATTCATCTGCCTTTTGCATTTACTTTTTCGTTTAAACAATCAAAATTGTATATGTAATAGGTGAATAAGAAAAGGTCCTATCAAAAGATATTTAAATTTTATCTACCAGTAGACAAAGGCAAACAAGTCGATTATATTTTTTTAAGTGCCGCTCTATGTTTTTAACGTCCTTCTTGGATTAATGATTAAGCCAAGGCTTGTTACGATTCGACGTTGCCGTGGTTTTACGAACACACTTTTCTGCTATGCTGTGAAGATTTTTTGAGAAATTATGTTGTTTATCACAGCATTCTCAAATGTAGAAGTAGTCAGTTCTTCAGTGCACAACATTGATAAAAATGTCCAATTCGCTCTGTTTATCCTCCAATTATTGTTATTTAATTTTACAGATTCGTTGTTTAATAAAAAGGCAAAATGATCACCTCCATATAAATCATCATGTAAATACAAACTAATCAATATATTTAGAAGGGTGACATAAATAAAGAACCAGAGATGAATAGTGCCCTTACGCATGGTGTAAGTAAAACGCATTTTTGTTGTTCATTATGCATATAACATTTTGAGCTATACACTCCTCTAATGTTTTACCCATAATATTATAATCAGAATATCCCAATAAGGGGGTATACCCATTTAAGTCCCCTACAAGAATAAAACGGAAGGTCAATGACTTAGTAATCATCAAATTTTGATTTTGAAGTATGTAAATTAGGTGGAAGATAAACAGAACAAATTAAGATGATTCAATGGACTGTGATTGAAATTGAAACAGCCTATAAGTCAGTAAGTGAATAATAATCTTAGAATGTGGCAGTTTAGATTTGACTTGTATCATCAATCCTCTAGATGCCCGATCACACATGATATCAATGTGATTGTATGCAGAATAATCTTTAATATCAATTTCATCATTTTCCTTCAGAAATGTCTCACGGAAGACTTTAAAGTGGCCAATAAAATTAAAATCTCCTTAAAATAACCCCTAAGACCTCAACAATTTCAATGAATTCTTTTGTTATTCATGGAATTTTATTTAAGTGTTTAAAATAATATTTTGGAACTTTAACGGGTGACTTTGGCTTTTTATCTAGTGAGAATGATTTTCGACTTATTGAGCATTCCGCTTTATCATCGTCGTCATACAAGGAGCTAAACTTATTGGTTACATTGATTGGATCTTTTGGTCCCTTTTGTTGTCGCCCCGATGGAGGACCGACGCTCATTGTCGGTTTGTGTGTTTGTCGTTGTGATTGTTTTATTGGTTGTGCTGTTATTTGTGTTAGAGTTTTTGATATTGCCTTTGTTTCCGTCTATATCTGTGTCTGTTCTTCTTTCATTTTGACCGATTTGACATTTGTTTTAACGATTGATGAGGAATTATTTTCTTGAGCCTTGATTAATTTTCTTTTTTCAGGATAATGCATTTTGCTGACAGTTTTGACTCTTCTCGTTAGTTCGTTTATTTTCCAAATTTCACAATTGTTTGAAAAGGCGGGATGGTCTTTGGCACATTTTACTCATTTACATGTTGTACAGGCGAATTTATTATAATCATAAAATAAAGCGCTGCATTTGCCACAAAACTTTGTGTCCTTGCAATCACTTTCGTGATGACGGATTTTTGACATTTGAAGCAACGCATAGGATTAGGGAAGTAAAGATCCGCTTTTATTTTGACAGTATAGGACTTTTAAGGCTTGATGGTGGTTGAGATGTGTTTAACATAAGAATGGTCGTGTTTGTTGCAATTTCGTTGCAATAAATGTTGACACGTTGCGTGTGTTACTTCTTGGTTTGAAATATCTGATAAATTTCTTCTTCTAGAACTCAAGCTAGAATTCGGTCTTTGTTAACGCCTTTTGAGAAGTTCAGTGATTTGAGGGGTGATGCAGTAATGTAAGTTGTGAATATTTTTTTTCGAATTTAGAAGTTCATCAAATTGTTGCTATCAATCTTTTTGATCTCTTCGGACAAGACCGAACATATTTACTTTGATCGAACATTCTGAAACACTCCGCTTGAAAAATACTCTGTGACATGTTTAAAGGTGAAACTAAAAATTCAATTGATGGACAACTTGGTGAAGTATAGAAGATAGAAATGACTCGTTTAAAGGCGAAAATGATGTGTTTAAAATGGGCTGTCAGGTTTAAAAGCGAAAATGGTGTTTTAAGGTGGTTAACATACATATTGTTTTACTTTTTTCGGGAATCGGGAATTCTACATGACTTCCCATTTCTTTGCATAACTAAAGTGTCAGTTAACTTTTACCTATAGGCGTTTCACTTCCTACCATTAATATGTTTGATGTTATAGCTGTACATATATGTAAACAAATTGTTCAGAATTAACACATACATCATCATTTATATGCTCGTGTTGCATTTTTGTAACTCCTGTGACAAACAAATATATTTATTATATCACGCCAATCGTGGAAGTGTTTCTTTTCATATTGCACAATCAACTACAATAACATGTGGTGAAAATACTTTATTTATAATGATTATATAAAGGTTTTAAGATAATATAATTGTAGTCAATATGGGGATTATGCTTTCTTGTTTTAAACATAAAATACATAGTACATAAAACTCTATCGAAACGTGCAATTGTACGGAATTATCTTGTATTTACAACGTGTATACATGTTAATTCTAACAAACAATCATAAACAAAGTGTCAGACATAACACTTTTCATTAATATTATCTATAAAATATATAAAATAGAAAAAAATAATAATATGAACATAAAAAGGCTGTCGCCGTATAAAGGTATACCGGTTTTTTGTGATACAGGGTAAGGGCAATACAGTATCGTGATACACAAAGAACATACCGGTTTTCATCCAAAGTCAAAGATGCTCCTATTTATGAAAAGGAATCGCTGGTAACTAACTAGAATGCATGTCAGTGGACTTCATTTTAAACAGCCAGGGAAGTGCGGCGTACTCGATTTGCATTTGCGATATTCCTTATAATACAAATTTTATAAGGTATCGACTTTAATTTGATAATTTATATATGTAAGACAACGAACTTTGCACGGAACTAGCCAAGTGTTATGAGAGAGTTTGTTGCAGAATACTCAAAATATACTAATTACCTATTGTTCGGGTTGGGCAATTTAATAAAACCCGACCGTTGCAAATTCAAACAATATAGCCGAACTGATTGACTTTTTCAAAATATTGCCGAATTTAATGGCAACAACAAATTGTGGGACCCTCCTTGGGTGAAAAAGGGCAGATCAACAAAGAAAATTGCGAAAGGTGCCGCATTTTAAATTTTTTTAATGCGCTTATAAGATACAGTGGAGGTACAGACAATCTAAATACACTGTGAATAGTCATCCCTTTAATACAGCGAAAACGGAACACTACACAGTCATGAATTTAGCAATTGATTCGTTGTTTGATTGTTTGTGCTTTGCGACCTTATGCACGTAGTCTTATTACTTTCTTATTCCTGTGTTTACCTCGTATGAAACTTTAAAGCTATGTCAGATTTTATTTAGGCATGTGTTATTCATGGTGCTCATTATATTGAGTGAAATAGCTCCTTATGGTAGTTTGATCAAATATGGCAATGCATTGTGGCATGTATTGCAATACGCTCGAAATGTATCGCAATATATCATGGTACACTGTAGGCGTATCGTGACAGCCCAAATAAAAAGACAGGTAAACGATCAAATTGACGGATAAGAATGTAAACATTTGGAAACAATGACTAATGAATTTCCTCTTTGTTCTATAGTATACATACTTATTAAAAGACATGTATAATTTTGTAAAAGAGCAATGAAGTCACATGATTACCCGAGCGCTTGAGACAGTTCAGCCTTCAACTGGAGCGGGTCTTATGTTACAAAGTGTTCATATATTGAGCAAAAGCTATAAATAACTGCACAATTTTACGAAAATATTTTAGACGAATGAACAGAGGCAAGTTAAAACAATGCCAACAAAAGAACTTAAATGTCCCCAGCATTTCCAAAATACAGCAAGAAGAAACACTTCACCTAAATGACAAATTACTACTTAAAAAAGATTCCATATATCTAGGTTAGGTATTACCCTTCGATATAAATACATCTGTCTTCAAGACAATATCTTATGCTTTCTCGCAATACAGTAGGTTCCTTCCCACAACATCACAACAACAACTTTAAAAAGGAAAGGACATTTTTCGTGTAAAGAGAAGCCGAAACAGCTGACCAAAAGATCTACTTATTCCGAAGCAAAATGTATGAAGGCTAAACGATAACAAGTTTGGAAAAGAACCACCATTTATCTTCTTTCTAGAACAGAACAAGTCTTGTGTATATAGAATGGTCCATTAAATATATCTGCTCTAAATAACTGTTTGCATACATAACAGTCAAGAGAAATTATATGCTCTAAATTACCGTTTGTATTCAGAACGATACATAGAATATATCTGTTTTAAATTACCGTTTTTTTGTACATTGCATACAGAACGATCAATAGAATATATCTGCTCTAAATTACCGATTGTTGACAGGACGATAAATAGAAGAAATCTCCTCTAAATTACCTTTTTCTATACATAAGGATTATTAGAATAAATCTCCTCTAAATTACCGTTTGTATACAGAACGATCAATTGAATTCTACTTGCAATCAACCGTTTGTTGTGTGTTTATATCTCACTACAACACCGTTGTGTATTCCGTGCTGAATCTCGCACTTGTTTCGCGTCCAGTTAGGGTGTTGGTAGCAGTTATAAGAACCTCCGTACCTCCAACATATAGACTGACCTCTACTTTGACCTTTCCTCGTTTTTGGCCTTCGCAATCGGTTAACTGTATTTTGCCCAGTTTAAAACATTCCGGATCATCAACAGACAGCGGTTCCGGGGACTCTGATGCATACAATTCAAGAGAAAAATCTGAAGTATGCGGATCAAGTGTGAAGCATGTCGTGTTGCACGGTTTAAATACACTACATGTTTCACCAATTCCGACGAGCTTATGGAAGGTGGCATCAACCGATGCTTTTCCACGATGTTTTTTCTTCGGATACTTGTCCATGTATTTAGTACATGTTGCTGCAATTCCATAAGTGAATTTACTCTTCCGCGAAATGATAGGGTCCTGTTGTTCATGACCATACATAGCTGCACCTCGCAGCACGCTTGTTCCTGCCATCGATGGGACGATGACCTTAAGCTCTGGAAATGCTGCTTTTATTTCACTTTGAAGCAGGGGATTCTCTGAGAATCCCCCCACAAGCAAGAGCGTCGTCACTCCCTGCAACGCTTCTGTTTTAAAAAGTTCCTTCAGATGATTTAAAAGAGGTTCCATTGCTTTACCCAACATAGCCTTACATTGTTCATACCCAATTGTCAACTTGTCTTTTGTCAACGATATACCGGGAAACCGTTCAATCGCCAATCTTACATCGTTGCCGGTCATTTTGGAATAATAATCGAAGAAAGGTGACGGCAGTTTGATTTTCATCGGTTCGTTGTCTTTTTCGCCAATTGATCGTTTAGAAATCTCAAAGTTTTGCATCAAATCCTCATACTCCTCTGTACAGTTAACATTAATTGCATCGATAACAGGTCGACTAAAGACTCGGACCAGAAAGTCTCGGAAGGCTTGGTTAACCACCTTGCCACCCCACGGCCCACCACTAGCAGTGCGAAGTTCAGACAGTTTATCTTCGTCCTCTACAACATGAACAGTGATGTCAACAGTTCCGCCTGCAATAAGTATAAATTAGTTCCTAATACTTTGATTAACCAATTAATGACATCCGACAAAACTAACAATAGAAAAATTCAGTAAAAATGACGAAATATAAATTACTAACATGTTACTGTTTCCAAACATACTCTGCGGGTTTCCGTTGTCTAGCTGTAAATTTCGGTCACATAGAACCTTTCAGCTCCTCACTGCCTAGGTCCGAATCCCAAACGATGCAGAAACACCCATACGAGGATATTTTATTTCAAAACCATAGACATTTTTGAGTCTTTATTTGTTAATAATCTGTAAAGCTTAAAGCGGCCATAATAAATAAAAACGTGTCTGTTTGAGAAAATCAAAACAAAATCAAATTAAATACCCACCGCCAGCGTCAACGACGAGAAACTTGTCTCCGGCTTGTAATGTCGTCACTTGATCAATCTCACTTGCCTGCTGGATACTAATCATTCGAAACCGGATATTTCGACTGTATATTGCTGCTACTTCCGGTTCTAGGGCTAGTCGTAAATCATCCGTATGAATGCCGGCCTGCAGTGAAATTTTTTGTACATTCTGGTCATAATAACGATAGTATGTAAAGAAAACATGCCAGATAGAAACATCGTTAGATTAATTATGCAAGCAATACCACGTGTTTGGGTCGTCAGATTAAAGGTGGTATCCAAACAGTTTGCCATATTAATTAATGTACAAGTACCTTACCTCTGTGCTGCAGATTTTGTGCATTATTGCTGTACAAACTCATACTTTACTGTAAGGAAAGGTTGCTTACTATCGTGCATCAGTGATTAGAGTCGTGAAAATAATGCTTCAAATCCTCGTTATTTCCAATTCTATATATAAGCAAGATGTGGGTTTAAGATAAAATAGTTAGACGTCAGAGCTTACTTCTCGGACGAGCATGTAACGTGATCTCTTAATTAATAAGTCACGTGGTTTTCATAGCTTTAAAAAAGATGACTGTGCAGTGTGCCTCGGATAGGAAACATGTTTCGTAAAAAGCAATGGTTGCATTATGCTTTCTTTTCCACATGGATATAGGGCGTCAATAATCAGCATTTCGCAGAAGTTTTTCATTTAACAATAATTAAGTTTAGTTGCGTGACAAAAAATGGTCCACCATGTCGGAAACCACAGTTTTTTATCAAATACCTTGCTAATAACAATTAATTTTAAAGTGTTACGGATTTCGCAGTAAAACATATAAATTCTTACCTTTGGGTTTAGCAACAATTGCTAAAAGGAATTCACTTAACTTTGGAACTATATCTTTGACAAAATGAAAATAACTTTTTAAACATGTCAATTAAGGACTTTAATCCACTTTTTGATCACAGTATGACTTACTTGCGTATAACAAGCTTAAGTGCGTACGTGTGACGGGTGTATTTGTGAGTATGAGATTTTTTGCGAGGTAAAAATCTTCCATGCCCGTGCATACACGTAGGAATGTAAGGTGACTACGCGTATGTGTGAATCTGTGTGTATGGGTGTGTATACATGTTATTAGTACCTTTGTAGCTGCAGCCCTCATGAATCGCTTGTTGTCGTCAGTCCATATGGCGGGAATTGTTACAACCCACGTGACGTCATCTTCGATAAGCTCATGGTCCAGCTGTTTGGAGCACGTGCGGAGAAGATCATCCTTAAGGTAGCCAATAGCCAGCGAGAACACGGTCAATGCAGGGAGGGAGCGGCCATCTGCGCCATTTAGCTTCAGCCCAAGACAGTCGCGCTAAATAATTTACTGGCGGAGTCATCATTAATTTTAAACATTTAAACAATTGCAGCTGTATATTGTTTCCACAAACGCATACTTTGATTACCACAGATGTTTAAACGTGGTGTCTGACAGTTTGGACGCCATTTTTATCTCAAAACTTTCAAATGAATTTTTGCTACATGAATAGATCCAGCGGTATGCTGTTTATTGATACCATTCATCTAAGTGAAATACGAAGCATAGCACCTCACTGGTCATAGCAAAAAGGCATTTCCTATCGGAGCCACGCTACACAGTTAGCTATTTTTAAGCTAGGAACACCACGTGACCACTTACCTTTGAGATCACGTAATTCAAAGTGACGTCGATATTTTTAACAAAAACGTACTTATTTACAGCTTTGAAAAAATGGAGATTGTTCACGACTTGTACAGTCTAAACACCAAAGTAGTATTCACAATCGTCTTTGCTTAGATTATAGCACGAGTTTATGTAGAAATGGCATCCAGATTCCCGCAAAAATGCATCATATATAATTACATGTATTTTACGTAGGCAAGCTGTTGGTTACCACCTTTAGAATGATAAATAGTACAAGAAAGATAGAGGCCAACAAGAAAAACCTACTAAACGTCGGTCACAATAACCATTATAAACGATTTTAGACACTTTAGAACGATGTTTGGATAATTTCTTTTTTCCTGTGTTGGGCGGCCTTATGACAATTGATTTGTTGATATCCATATGGTACGTTCGTTACAAGGTCATATGTATTGTTAAAGGTTTGCAACGGCTCTTAATTGGCCCACCGTATTAGCGCTTCAGGGACAACGATATTGTTCGTGATTTAAAGTAATTTGATACTTTAAGTCAAATAATACTTAAATTCATTTGAAACTTAAAGTCACATGATACTTAAAGTCGGTTGATACTTAAGGTCTTATGAGACCTTAAGTAATTTGATACTTTAAGTCATTTATGCCCTCCAGAATGTCATATATGACGTAAGCTTGCTTCAGTATCACATTTATTTTACTGATTAGAAGTGGAAGTACACTGTTTGCAGGAAAGTATGCGCTGGGTGGTCAGGTCATTAAGACTGAATGGGCTGTGGAGATCGTCTGTGTGATGAACCGGAGTTTTTGTCTGGATTGCTTCGGTTGTCCTACCACAGGCCAAAAGACACAGTCAAAATAGTTTGCTGATAGAGTATCTGTTTTCAAAAAGTGAAACATTTGTAAGGTGTTTCCGTATGTATAAAATGATTCGAGCAGCTAGTATATAAAAACTGATGTGAAAAACGTTAAGAGCAGATAGGATGCACTATAATTGAAAAAATATGGAGAAATCACGTGAAAACAACTACCTGAACATGAGGTTTTAAAGACCCTTATTTATTTACCTGTTTATAGAGACACATTTTGAAATTCTTGAAGAAGTAGAACTCTTCATGTCGGTTTTCATCGACAAGGTCAATATACCGCTGCTCAGCTTCGAATCCGAACGCTTCTAACGTCTGTCCGTCACCACGTATCAGAGCGCAAGTTGACGTTTTGTCGTACAATGTTCCACCTTTGCTCCTGACCATTAAATAAAATTATACACTAACATTTGAACATATATTTATTAATATATTGTCAAAAGCTCCGAAGTTTAAAATCCATTAACTATATATTAACGCTATACAATAAGCAAAGCAGTCGTTTCCGTTTTGCCGAATTACTTAAAAGTTCATATTTCTCGGGTCTTAGCGGGTATTGACACGACTGTTATCTGCAGGATATTTACATGACTTCAGAAAAACAAATGTAAAAGTCCAACATGTTTTACTAATGCACATAATTTATTAAGATATCATATTAACAAATGGTATGTCGGTGATAAAGAACCATTCAGTTGTGGTCTTGCTGGTTGCATGTCAGATGAAAAATACCAACTATTTAACTAAAGTGGACCCAGTACCAAACATTTAAGCGTTTTATTCCAGTTTACTTCCCTGCGTTTAGGCATGGATATGATTGTCAGACTACACTTTTTCAAGATGAATTTTTAGATTTTTCAAATGACACATCTGTTAATACCATATGCACAACCTTTAATAAGTGATAAGCGTCTTATGATAGCTGATATCCACTCCCCTATAAAGAGAAACAATGGTTCTTTCAAATCTCCCTTACACGAATAAAGGGTTCAACAAGCAATACACAAAATGAAATCGTTGTTCAATGCATTTCAGAAAAAAAAACCTTACAGGAAAAGATGTAAAGTAAAAAGAAACTTATAAGGGACATAAATTATACAATAATACTGTGTTACATGTTTATGATCATTACAATTTTGTAAATAAGGAGGGTGGCGTATGTCATGTATTTATTGGTTTCTTCGTAAATGTTACTGAAGATATTGGTAAAAACTATATCCCAGTAGATGAGAATCACGTTAGCATTATTAAATTAAGTCACTTAAATAGTTTAAAGAAATTGATGACAGTTTTACCGAAAGCAAATAAGATCCCTCAGTTCTTTGAAAGCAACTGGCCACGCTGGTATATCTGTCTCACTCTTGAACCCAGCTTTGAATCAATCATTTTCTTTACCTCTTCCTCTCCAGATGGGCTTAAAATTCCATATGGTGTTAAGTACTTAGAAAGAATAGTTTATTAGACAAACAAAACTATAGACCATAAGTATCTTACCAGCGATGCCAAAGCTTTTTGAGAGGGTCATCCATTTACAGCTTATGAATTTTGTTAATTGTCGTTTTGATGTTTACTTCCCTGCGTTTAGGCCTGTATATGATTGTCAGTCTACACTACTGCAAGTAGTCGAGGATTGGAAAAGTCGTTTGAATGATACTTTGTACACAGTTGCAATTTTTTATGGATCTCTCTAAAGCATTTGACTGTATCCATCATGCGCTATTGCTTCGATAATTGAAATATTAGAGGATAAAAACAATGCATCAAACTTGAAAACAACTTTTCTTGTCGTTTCTAGAATCTATGTAAAGGTACATGTATACCCAAGTGTCAATACTACTTCCCGTTTTTTAAATATCGTTATAAACGATATTTTTCAGTTTGAAAAGATGTTGCAATCTTTAAAACTATGAAGATGGCAATACCCTGCCTTTCTTCTACAAAGTTCTGACTGTTATCAAATCAGCTTTTAAATGAGTCTATATTAAAATTACTATGTGTAACAAAATATTTCCAGCTTAATTTCCCATATTAAACACATATCTCTTCTATGCCAATAAGCATCATGACAACTCTATCCTTTAAAACGCATTCACAAATATCTTTCACTTTTGCCCGTTAACATGTCATTTTTGTGTTCTCGGTCATTACATGTATGATCTATCTATACCAGTTTTAATAACGACAGCACTGCAGGCACTTAGGTTTTCACTGATTCGGTAAAGTAGTCACATTTTGCGACAAGTAAAACCGGTGTATATAAATTGACGCACACAGGTTTTGTGTTAGATACCTTCCTAAACTATACAACTCCTCGTTCAATGTAGTTGACATATGATAACCAAAGGTCCATGATCGAGTACCAAGACCGGGAGAGGTGATCTATATGGCACTGTGCTGGCTAAAGAACACACGTTTCATAGGATGATGTATCTCTACGCGGTCTAGAAAGGGGTAAATGTATAAATAGTTAACTTTGCATTGACTTCTTATTTAAAAATGAGGGACATACGATTGCCAATTGTTGACGATTTTGTACTGCTATGGGTTATTAATTGTGTGACTTTCTTTCGCATTACATCCTATACTATAAATACGCTGGACTATTTCGCGCTAAGAAAAGATGAACTCTGTTAGGTCGGCTACTATTTACTGAACGTACAAATGTACTGGATGTTATCTCATGCCGAATTTCCACGACATGCTGTAACACTAAAGGCAGAAGAATGAAATATGTGACCATTGTATTCGAATAATGGAAAGGTTGTGAAAATGGCATTAAAGTCGACAAAACATTGAAGGAAACGAATTATATTCGGCGGTTCTTCTGGTCTGATGGCTTATGATGGTAATAAGTATACGAACCACTTTCCCATTTGGACATTCGATTGGTCGTGGGTGAAGGACAATGCCCAACCTGAGTACGTCGTTCCGAGGTCAATGGCCGCTGAGGCGATCTTGAGACCCGTCTGAATGAAGATTTTTATCCTTTTAATACTTTGCATGTCTTTTTGAAGAAGGTCATGTTTATGACAAAATCATCGTCATATCATTTATAGTCATCGTCTTCTACATAGTCGTCGCAGTCATCCTCCTCATTCTGATCCTTTTCCAGATCCTCCTCCTGCTCCGCGTGCTCCTCCTGCTCATCATCATCATCATCTTCATCATCGTCATCATCAAAATCATCATAATAATCGTTGTCATAATCCTCATTATCATCATCATCATCATCATCATCATCATCATCATCATCATCATCATCATCATCATCATCATCAAGAACTACATCAACAGGAATAAAATAATCATAATTGTCCATTTGAAGTATTTTTAAAAGAAGTATTAACCGTTTTGATCTGTTAAAAGAAGCTAACACGGAATCTCTTTAAATATTGCAACTATTAACTCTTGGTTGTAAACACTCCACATGTTACATGTATACAGTACAACCGCGAGTTCAGTTGTTCAGGTTGCATATATCTTGATAAGCTTTGTTAAAATAGTCGATATTGTATGCACATGATCATATGAAAGGGTATGTATCTTATCTTTTTATAGTCTAAGCTATCTCACTTCCTTACAAAAGATTGTTAAAAACAAGGTGGGGGGGGGGGGGGGGGGGGGGTGAAAACTTTAATTCGAGTTATCTTCAACAGTTTCTGTACAGGTTTAGAACTGCGTTTTTATGGGGAAAAAACTCGCAAAAACCTCGGCCATTTCTACGAAATTTGGAAAATCGGCAGATTGTTCTGATTGGAAAATCTCGGCTATTTTACATTCAGAAATAGACCTCGTAAGATGACAGCTAAACCCAAAGGCCTTAATACACAGTTTGTTGACACAATATGTGATAAATAACACATCACATATAGCAATATATATAATATCAAAAGAAACAACGAAAGAAAGACAAACGGTGACACGGGAGAGAGAAATAGGAAGAGAGAGACAGACAGAGGGACAGAGCAGAGAGAAAAAGAGAGAGAGAGCGAGAGAAAGAGAGAGAGAGAGAGAGAGAGAGAGAGAGAGAGAGAGAGAGAGAGAGAGAGAGAGAGAGAGAGAGAGAGAGATGGGTATTTATGTTGAGCTATTTCATACAGACAAACTACCCCTGCCGCTTTAACGTCAAAAGTAACCAGGAAGCCAAATTGTCAGGTTTTTAGAAATCATCAATACCTGAAATCGCTCATTAAATGTATTAACTTACCGTACAACCTACAATAATATACATATTAATTAATACGTGTACTTAAATTAACAAAGCAATGCCAATAACTTCGAATTCAAATGAAATTATTTCATATTTACCTTGATGGGTTTATGTGCTGCCATGTTTCACACACGTGTTTACTCATGTGGTGCATTCAGGTCGATGGTTTGTGTCTAGTGACAGATTTTGTTAAGGTAAACCTAACCTGCAATAATGCGTCACAAAGAGGCGTAGGAGGCGCACCTGCATTGATAACAATCTAATATGACACAGGCACAGGTCATAAATCGATTGAAGACTTCTTTACCAAATTTGGGACAGACAAAGTAAACAGTGTACATTTCACATGAGTTGAAATATTGTTCTTTTATAAGAGCCACGTCATACATTTTCCAGTTTGATTTGTTTCAATATTTTGATTGTTTCAGTGTTATTTAATTCACATTTTATGACTATATATGCAAACATGTACGGATATATGCCAAGACTTTAGTTGCTCGTGTTGGGTGAAGTGTTTGGTGGGTGGAGTATTGTATTACTGTGGCTGGAAGCTTGTACATTCCCGCATTTGCGCTAAAAAGACACTGTGATAACGATAACAAGACAAAAGAGTCACAAAAGATGAAACAAAAATTGAGCCTACACCGGTGTTCGAACTACACATCATCTAGATAGCAATGATACACTACCTACTGAGCTATTCAATCCTACCACCAACTAATTTCATCAACGACATAAGTACGCGTATGGCTTATGCGTCATTTTATGTATGGCAATGGAGACTAGGCGAGTCAAATGTGACCAAGAATGCTTCCAATGTTAGCATTGATATTATAATATATTTAAACTAGGTGTTCAAGTTGTTCTATTGTCTAATATTGATTTATGAATGAACAACGTGACACACCGGACGTGGTAGCGCAATGGATAGAGCGTCGGCTCCAGGTACGGGAGGCCCCGGGTTCGAACCAAAGCCGCGACATGCCAAAGTCGTAAAATTAGTAGTGGTATAGCTCCCTTGCTAACGTTCAAGCAAATATAACGGTAGTTCCATGACTGGTTGGTCCGGTGTCAGGATTATGTTACTGGGTGTGGTATCATGCCAGGTGTTCACGGACACCATCTCCAATTAACTGAAAAACTGTTGGTGGATGATAAACCCAAAAAGCAAACAACGTGACACAGGTATATTACTCCAGAAAAAGAGGAAGAAAATTGTGATTTGAACGAGTTTTCCACAATCTCTGTATTGCTTACGAGGCCGAGATCTTTGCAATATCCCAAGCGGGACATCAATGCTTTCCGCGACTCTATAAAAGGTTTGCAACTGGGATTAAGATTCATATTACATGTACGTACTTTGGATGACATGAATCACCGCCGTTTACTATATGGTCTACTTAGTTACTGGGAGGTTCACTCAGTGTAGTTTGGTTGCGTCCGGTAGCACTTACGAAAAGTTATTTTATAACTAGTCTTAGTTAAAATACAACCATATGGAAAGTACTGCATGCTTTGTATACATATTATAGTTTCCATAATCGGGTGTTAGCCACTGTGTTGTAGGTTTTGTCCTAATGTATAATTTATGTTTAGAACAGGTGGTTGTTTTGCGGCTGAATACTTGCCTGCTTTCCAGCGCGTTGCGTAATTAATTTACCACCGACAAAGTTAAAATGACTAATATTTTTACAAGCTAAAACTTAATACCAAAGATTTTTTTTCAAACAACCGAATGGATCATTGTTCCCTGAAAAGGTTCTGCAAACCGCTGTTTATTGATGCCCCAGACCTGTATGTTGTTCATAATAGCAGAAACCCTCAGTCGTCATTGCAAACGATATTACATTTGAGATCACATTATGATATCATCCCGGTAGTCTTCTCTTATGTCTATATCTTTTCTTTTATCTTTAAGCAGAGATTACTATTGTGCTTATTTATAGATTTTGAACGAATGAATATTTTGGGTGTGTCATATGAGTTTATGAAGAAATCATGTCCCAATTCCATCAGACAATGGATAATTATTGTTACATGCATTTGATAAAAGCAAACTGTCCAATACCACTTATAAGAACATCCAGAATAATAATGTACATAACTAGATTTATTTAAATTCTTACTTTTCTGTCTTTAGGCGTTGTCGCTTGCGACAGCGACCAGAGTTATGATAAAGCTGGATTTCGAAAGCACGAAGGAATAACCATGCATGATATTGTCTACCCGCGGTCAGTTAAAGCCTGTAAAATGTCGTTAGTGGTTATAAACATATGATTTTTGTGTTTCTCTGAGTTCTCTCCAATATTAATTATTACATGTTTATAGTTTGTTTTAGCAGTTGTCTATATTATGTGTGAACCTTATTTTATGAGCCTTAAAGATTATATTAATGTTTGCTTTTAATATTAAATGTCTTATTTAAATCCTTTTTGCTTCTACACAATATACATTTACCTATGGCATTATCAATAAACATTAAAACAAATCGGGTCACGATAACAGACAGTCTAGACACACAGCCTTTCTACGTACACAAGCCTATAAGAGACAGTTGATATCTAATATTGACTTAGCTTGTACCCTCACAATACTAGGTGTATTTAAAAATTATGGATTTATTTCCGACACACGTCCATAGAATGTAATGGGTTAATAATATGGGACATGCGGTGCGTATGTAGTTCTACCCAGACAATTATCTGGGGTCTTCCTCCACATGGATGTCGCTATATTAATAATAAAATGTCGCTGCGATGAATAAAAAGATATATGTAAACGAGAAAGGAGTGCTATACATAGGTTTTCTAGCTAACCTGTGGTGCACCGGTGGTTCTACCCAGACTTAAGTATGTGGTCTTCCTCCACAATAATTAGCTAGACGTCACCAATATGACCAGAATTTCTATGGTATTCCATTTAGGCATTGCTTTTTTTTACAAGGGCCATATAAGAAGTAGTGGCAATAGTGGTGTGGTTTCTCACTACAAGTATATATACCTACACATTACTAGTGGAATCCCTGTCCGCCCATCTGAACACATTTTCCCTAGCGAATTAGCCAATCCGAAAACGCTTTTCTGAGCCTGTCTATGGGTATTCTGCATACACTGGCATAGTTCGCTTTCTACTGCATTACGCGTTTAAAACTGCTTACTCATGCACCCCTTAATCTGTAAATAAGAGCCCAGGGTGTAAAATCAGGACTTTATGGAGGGTGTGGTAAAGTTTCAATATGATTCTCTTCTAAATAGTCCGTTACTACGGCAGAACAATGGGCTGGGGTATATCGTGAAATAACTTGACTACACGAAGGCCGGTGCGTGAGCTGTGTAGTGGCTCACAACTTCATGATTCTTGTAAAATGTTCCTGCTACATGAGTGCGTTTGGGTACCGGAACACGTGCCACTATACCTTCCGGGTACAAAACACATAACGCGTCGGATGGTCCTTGCTCAAGTGGACTATTTTGGGTCATTCGGCATCTTTGTGATTTTTTAAAAGTAAAAACATTCTTGGTAAATATTGTTGCAACATGTTTGTATATAAAATTAAACCACATTGTTTTACCTCTTTGGGCATTGGGAATTCTACATAACTTCCCATTTCTTTGCATTACTAAAATTTGATATACATGCGTTTCAAAAGATTCTTACAAAAACTATGTTTGATGCTCTACCTACCTACCTCCGTACCTACCTACCTCCCTACGTACCTCCGTACCTACCTACCTCCCTACGTACCTACCTACCTACCTACCTACGTACCTCCCTACGTACCTCCCTCCCTCCCACCCACCCAAAATCTACCCACCTACCTACCTACCTACCTACCTACCTACCTACCTACCTACCTACCTACCTACCTACCTACCTACCAACCTACCTACCTACCTACCTACCTCCCTCCCTCCCTCGCTACCTCCCTCCCTCTCTCCCTACTTACCTCCCTACCTACCTACCTACGTACCTACCTACCTCCGTACCTCCCTACCTCCCTACGTACCTAACTACCTCCCTACGTACCTACGTACGTACCTACCTACCTACTTACGTACCTCCCTACGTACCTCCCTACCTCCCTCCCTCCCTACCCACCCAAACCCACCCACAAACCCACCCACCCACCTTCCCAATTACCTACCTACCTACGTACCTACCTACGTACCTACCTACGTACCTACCTACGTACCTACCTACGTACCTACCTACCTACCTACCTACCTACCTACCTACCTACCTACCTACCTACCTACCTACCCACCCACCCACCCATTGATAAAGGGGTAACACTTAGCGCCAAATAAAACCAGTGTAGATATAATGTCATAAATAGTTCTCGAGTTAGATAAACCGCCCCTTTTTAAACTATAGACGCTATTCACGCCTCGTTTTGAAAAAATCCAAAACGAGGCTCTTAACGCAAGAGGATTCCCTATAGAAAAATGGCGTCACGGAAACCTTTAGGCGATCCCGGATGGACAAATAATTTATCGATTATTCCAGAAATTTCAATGAGTGATGTTGTGACAATAATTCAGAAACACTCTAAAGTTCCAACAAAACACCTTGACAAAGGCTACAGATTTTTCCATGGATCGTATGTGCACAATATTGAAGGTAAATCAGGAGGTCAATGACCTGTGATGATTTTGTTGTTAAAAATAGATTGCATTTAGTCATCCGCTTAAAATAAAACTATGCTGTATTGTCAACCTGTCATGTACATTCTTTGTGTTACGCATAATATTTAAACTCTACACAGGATGTAAATTTACCCTGGATTAAATTTTTATAGCTTTAGGCACACAAAAAGTGTTTTATCACAATGAATATTTACAGCGACACTTAGAAGTCGTGAGATAATAACTTTAGATATGATTGACACTGATAAATACATGGAAAATTACTGATCTACTTTCAGTGAAAGTGAACAAAGGAGGTTGCTTTGTCAGAGGAAAATGTTTCCGGTCTATGAAAAAAAACGAATCTCCATGGTCATTGCATGTAAGTTGACTGTTGCTATTCTGTATTTGTAAACAGTAGTATCTAGATCAATCAATAAAATTTGATTTAAAGATTGTTGAGAGTGGCCTCCTAGCTGACAAGGTCTGTTGGCACTCAGCCCATGGCATGAATATTTGTCGAACATCAGCATGCATATGTTAATATATAGAAGAGTTCGTCCTGCCGGGAATTGAACCCAGGACCTATTGAATCAACCGCATTGCTAAAGTATTAACCAGACTGGCCTAAGAGCTGACAAGGTCTGTGGGCACTCAGCCCATTGCATGAATATTTGTCGAACATCCGCATGCATATGTAAACGTGTACAAGAGTCTGTCCTGCCGGGAATTGAACCCATGACCTATTGAATCAACCACATTGCTGAAGAATTAACCCAACAGCAAGGCTGTTTACACTTATAATTTGATGACATGATAAATTGGTAATGGCTTGGATGCCAATGACTGTTTTAAGAATATTATTTATTAACTTTATTTTGCAAATATTAAATTTTGTATGTTGTTGAAATAAAATGATTTTAGCTCATGAAAACAAATTTTTCATTGTTTTCCAGATATCCTTGTTGAACACAAAAGAAATTGAAAGCCAGTATTGTGCATGCTCTGCAGGAAAAGGCTCATGTGCACATGTGGCTGCCCTTGTTTACCAACTTGCACACTTCAAGACTCTTAAAATGAAATCTGTTCCAGATATTGTTTCCAAAACTTCCTCTCCACAACAATGGCAAGTGCCGCCAAGAACTCATGGGATAGTACCACGACCACTCTCGGATGTCAAGTTTGTTAAACCAAAGTCAAAGAAAAATGAAAAGTCAGAGCAATGTGTATGTAGCACACTGTATAACCCGATAAACACATCATTTCCAGATATTGACTTTATGAAGGGATTACAGGAAATTGTATCAAGTTCAGATAGTATCCAGTTTAACCAAGTGTTGCCAGACAATTTTGACAGTGTTGAAAGAAAAATCAGTGCATTTGGTAGTGTGTTACAAGGAAGTTGTTTGGCACATCAGTTGCCAGAACCCAGTTCTGATGGCAGTATAACGCGTGTTCCAGAAGGACCTGAATTCCCAAAACTGCCAATTTCAACTCATGACTTGACCCGTACATATGAGATTGTGTTAACTGAAAATGAACAGTTGTTTCTTGACGGCATAGCTGTGAGTCAGGAGCAAGCAGAGGAGTTAGAGGAGCTAACACGTAAACAAAGTGATTGCCCAGAATGGCACAACCTCAGGAAAAAACGTCTAACATCATCAACCTTCAAAGACATTGTTATCCGTAAAAAAGATTTCGATACATTGACCAATAGGTTGACATCATCCCGTAAAGTGCAGACTGCCGCAATGAAACATGGCATTGAAAACGAAGCTACAGCAGTGCTTGAATATGCTACGCATAAAAATGTGAATATAAAACCATGTGGCTTTGTAATAAATCCTGATGCTCCCTTTCTTGGATCTTCACCAGATAGGATTGTTTACGATCCAAACGAAATATGTCCATTCGGTGTGTTAGAAGTTAAATGTCCAGTCAAAGAGTCGTACACTGAAGCCCAGTTTTTGAGTGAAAACACCGATGGTTCTTATAAACTGAAACATTCACATGCTTATTATTTACAAGTCATGGGTCAAATGGCACTCACAGGCCTAACATGGGGTGATTTTTGTGTGTGGACACAAAATGACATGCATATCGAAAGGATTTACTTTGACAAAGATGTATGGTTTCAAACGTATGAGAAACTGTGTGTTTATTATTTTGACCATTTCATGAAAAAGTTTGTATAAACGACAATGTTCAGTGACCACACTTAACTGTTAGCGTAAAATAAAACATGCTTGTAATTTCTGTTCATTACACCAGATATGTTGGGACTGGTATGATCCAAGCTACAGCCAAATAACTGAATGTATTTATCACTCATTTTCATTATAATTGAAAATTAAAAAAGTATGCTTGATATTTAAATCATCTCATTTAAATTCTTACACAAAAGGTCCACCATGATAAGTTAGTCACACATAAAACCAAGGTCAGCAGAGAGTTACATAGATTCATATGCAACCTGGTAATGTGATAAAGGTCAAGGGCATAATTAAGGGTCAAATGTCAAATAAATAATTTAACGAGTTCAACTTCTGTTTACACATGTTACATGGACAGACTTTATTGTATAATAGCACAAATGTTATCAGTTGCCTATATATTGGCATATTTCACATAAGATGACTGTCAATATTTTTCTTTAGTTACATGTATAAAGATAACTCTATATATTTTCATGTTTTGTTCTATTTATTTACAAGAAAAATCATACATACATGTATGTTTATCTTTAAATGGAAATGAAACTTAAAAGTATTTTATTTATCGCAATAGTTCGATTTTTAAGGCTTTTTAAATTTGTTTAGAACTTAACCTTTCATGATAGCAACTATATCTGTTCTCAATTCACACGAAAATGCATGGTAAATGTACACAAATGCTGCTGTATAAACATGATAATGTAAATACACACTGCAACTTCAGCAGTAGCTTGTTGAACAAGTCAATAAAATTGTAAAACTTTTCACTTGTATTTGCTCCTTTAGAATAGTGGTCCTTTGAATAAAGTTAACAAGCAACATACAGTCCAGAGTTGCAACGCTGAGCCAGCTATTGCAACAGGCAGAACCGAATCGAAAATGTGGTATTCTTTTATGCGTCGAATGGCGCGTTCAACATGGATTCTAAGTCTGGCAATTTCCTGTGTTTCTTCCACTTCTTCCTTGGTAAACTGGTCGCGTTTAGTTAAAAATGGAGGAATATTGAGTCTAGCTTGTCTTTCTGCCAACATTTGTTCAATAAGAAATCCTTTGTCGGCCATTACACTGTCACCTGGCTCAATAAGGGGGAGAATTCCAGATTGTCTAGTGATATTTTGGTCTGATATTGAACCTGCAAATAAGGATGACACAAACGTAACACAACCTGATGGTGAAATACCTATAAGTCCCTTTAATGTTGTTGTCCCCTTGTAGTTCGAATAAAATTCCGAGTTCAAGCTCAATGCTGAAGGTGTTTGAATTTTCACTTCTGTGCAATCAAGAATGACACGAGTTGAAGGGTAAAGTTCCTTAAAACAGTCCGGCATGAATTTATTCACTTTGTCCCGTGTTGGCCATATGGGAACTGAACCGAGTTGAAAATACAAGAAATTTGCCCAAGTTATGATTATACGGCTGACAGTTGACTGTGAAACATTGAAACGACAAGCTATATCCTGCTGAAAAAGCCCTAGTCTTATTTTCACAAGAAACATAAAAAACTGGTCAATTAAAGGAATGCTCTCTGATCTGAAAGAGATGTCAGTGTTAATGTCTTGTGAATATCCCATTCTTTTCCTTTGAATCTGAGACCATCTTGTCATTTTGTCTGCTGTTGGTCTCAATAAGTGGTACACATTTAGTAAAAGAGTGTATGAGCTAAATCCGGTGTAGAACTGTAGGGACTTTGGATCAGTCTCAAAGCGTTGAAGTCCAAACCTGCCAATCGTAAGCTTTTCAACCATCTGCTCAAGATATTCAATGTGCTGTGTGGCAGCTTCTAACTTTTCATCACATGAAAGTTCCTTGTCAGGACCTAAATAGTCATGAAAGACTGGCTGTGGTGTCATGACTGGGCTTTCATTTTCCTTCATTTCATCATTCTCTTCACCATCTCTAAAAGGAAAGAGTAATCAGAATAAAAAAACATGTACATGTACATATTCATTATGACTATGACACAGTAAGAGAATGATGATTAATAGTAATGGCTTGCTTCATTGAAATTGAAAAGATTGGGAAATGCGGACATCTACAAGTAACATATTTAGGTAATTTTTAGCACAATGCGCAATGTAAATCAAAATCACATGCAAAAGCAACCATTTTATAAATTTTAAAATTAAGCAGCAATTTTAATCACCTGGTAATGCATGAATATGTGAATATTTGTTATTTTAGAGTAAACTATAATTTTGTATTTCTTTTAAATTTATTTGATCTTGACGCGCGAAACATCTACATCCCTGTAAGGGGTATGATGTCATTGGAAGATAGATACCAGGATAAATAAAAACAACTTTCAACAAGCAGTGCGCAAAAACTCACTCTAATGTCAGTCTCTTTCTTTTTGATGGATTAAGGCGTGGTGTAGGAAGTTTTCTAGAAGGTGTCTCAATACTCCAGTCAAATACAGATGGAAAAGCCGTCTTGGTTAGGCATCTCATTCCGGTCAACGTCCTTACAAAATCAGTGTCAATAAAATGAGCTGAGCAAACCTTTGTGTGTGGTTTCACCTGCGAAAGAAAAAAAAGTCTGAATATATTACAAATAAACGAAAATCTTTTCATATTTAAAACCTAGAGAATCAAACACAATGGTAACAGTTTAACAATTCCTGTTTTGATAATTAACTATCCGAAAATAAGCATATCCGAAATCGTACATCACAAAAGTGAAAATTTGCGATATTTTCTATAATTACCTGGAAGAATGGTCCCTCATCGCGCCGAATTTTTACCAACCACAATTTCTTTCTACTAACATCATTTGGAAAGCTGTGAAATGATAGAGATTTGTTATATCTAGAGTCATTTGTGCACTTTGGTACGCAGCAGTGATATGAAGCCATATTTCCCGTTTGCGTTAAGAGCCTCGTTTTCGATCCAATATGGCCGACTCGTGATATTGGACTATACAGCTAATGTATTGAATATATTATAAACAGAAGGTCAAAAGATTGAAAACCAAGACCAGGGGAGGTGATCTATCGAAAATGTTTTGAACCTGGTGCTAAATTATCCAAACCAGTAAAAGAAACAAATTTTATTCGGTAGTTCACCAGGTCTGAAAAGGATGGTAATTTACAATCGAACCATTTCCCATTTGGACATTCGATTGGCCGAGGGTGAAGGACAACGCCCCTCCTGAATATGTCATACCGAGGTCAATGGCTGCTAAGGCGATCTTGGTACCCATCTTAAAAATAGTTTTTCAATGACATCTATGTTGTTTTGCCAAAATTATGATTAAGGCATACAATCATCGTCATTAAATATTTGCAATCATCGGCTACTTCTACTACACCATCATCATCATCATCAACAACATAATCATAACTGTCAATCCATGTATTCTTAACATATTAACCGCAAGGATACTGGTAAATAGAGAATTCTATGTTAGTGCTGAAATAAAAAAAATGTTATCACAGGAGGCTGAGATAAGTAAATCTTGAGGCTTGCCTCGCGATTTAGACTTGTCTCAGTCTCGTGTGATAACATTTTCTTTGTTCAACACTAATCTAGTGTTTTATATATTCCAACTTTTCTTTAAAAACAAAAGTATTTTAATTATATTATTTTGAAAATTGAATTCGCGTTTGTGTGTAGGTATTGCATTTTTATACGCGCTGACCAAAAATGTAAATCCGATTCTTCGTGAAATAATTTTGATAAGAAACGTGAATAAAGTTTAATTTACTTGTAGCCAAAGTCACCTACACTCCATAGTAAGTACATCACCGTATCATCAAACAAAACCATGGGTGGGTGAGGTACAGAGTTAACAGATTTAAGTTTCGCATAATTATTGACTTAAGTCTCATTTTACAATGTTCTCCGATACTGATATCGACGAAAATCTAATGCAATTTCACATCCTGCCATCGCACTTTCTCAAATTAAGATTTTATTCTATCATCACATCGGATGTATATATAAGATGTATAATCATATATATATATATATATATATATATATATAGATATATATATATATATATATATATATATATATATAGATATATATATATATATATATATAATATATATATATATATATATATATATATAAATTTGGTATTTTATTATACGGAGTTGCGTCTCTCGAAATCTTAAAATTGATACGTTTAGAACTCCAAGTGCGGCTGGAATTTATGCCTATAAAAAGTAGTCCCTCCGGATGCGCTAGATAGGTTTATCATACTGGTGTTTGATAAAGCAAATGTTATCACACCAGCTTTTTATATAAGCACGAAGGATTGACCAATCATTACATTTACTACCCGCGGTCAGTAGGAATGAAATGTGAAATGGACGTGTTTGATGAGACTTACGCTTGTGACTTGCGATGAGACTTAAGGTATGTGCTTAATTCTGTCATGATAACTCACTGACAGTCAAAACACAAGAAGACACATCAAGTTGTTCAATCGTGTTTAGAACAGGACCGCTTGCTACATACAGAAGCCAATTACGGACATATTGTACGTCTACCATGACTTACTTATACTTGTACAGCCCGAGGTTCATGTGAACATTAAGGATTTGGCTCTCACACTCCTCCATAGATTATAATGGTTAAACGAGTAAATTGTGGCGTATAAAATAATAAGGTCAGGTAGAAATGTCGATAAATTATAGAAGATACTCGTACATGATCGAGAATGTACTGTAACTGTTAACATATCATATATAATCATAAGGTATTATTAGGTTTTATAGTTTTATATGATAAGCCTGTTTGTTAATACTTAAAAGAAAAAGTCCCATCTGGACCCAGCATGTTGCCATTTCATCCGGCCTGTCAGGTAAGTGGTGTTATTGGTCAGTAAGCAATCATAGTTCTATAGTACATCTAGACACAGCACGGTCAGATAGGAACTGGCGTTATTGGTCAGTAAGCAATCCTAATTCTATAGTATATTTGGACACAGCACAATGCCTTTCCATCCAGTCTGTCAGGAAAGTGACTTTATCGGTTAGTAAGCAATTCTAGTTCTATAGTACATCTGGAACACGGAACCCACCAGGTAAGTGTTGTTATTGGTCAGTAAGCAGGTGCCTCTCATGGAATATAACGATTTCATGGGGGTAAATAATGGCTTACAAAAACAGAAAATTGCAGCTGTTCGGTGAGAATTTTCTGGGGAAAAACGTTCATGCCGGTTAAAAGTGTAATTTACAATTATAGAAAGAGCGGAAAGAGCAGCAGACATAAATAAGAATTTACAGCTGTTTGGCGAGGTCTTTTTCGTTGCGTCAACACACGGTCAAAATGACCTGTGTGAATGCACTCGGTGTATTGTGGGTAAAGTAGTTCTTCTACATGGCTGTTATGAATACGGAAGTGATTGCTAAAATGAACAAAACATGTACGAAGAGGTATACAACAGATTATTTTGGCATTTTTTTATACATTCTAATAGTTAAAATATGTTTCATGCAAACATTTTGAACTAAATTTTGTAAACGGTCCACACTTTAACGTAGTGACGTCACACGCTATGTATAGAATGGACATATTACTGTTTAACGAAAGCGAAAGTAGCAAAACTTGCTCATCGTATTTTTTCCATTTATCTATAAATATCAAGACTTTAAAAGTTTCTGGACATAGAATAAGGCCTTAGAATATGGTTGTTTAGTAATTTATCTTAATTCAATGAATATTATAATCGAACGTATTTCCTACGCGGAACTATTTTTTATGCAGGCACAAATCTCAAATTTTGGGTGAGTTACGAGAGGTAGTATAGAGATGACTTTAACGTAGTGACGTCACACGCTATGTATAGAATGAGGTCTTTTTAACAAAAGAAAGCGAGTATGTCGACGTTTAAAATGCAGCTTACAATTTCAAAAAGGTAAAGCAGTCAGGAAAGAAGAAAGCAAAGTAGGAGATATTCAAGTATCTTTTACAAAACATAATCTGTGCGGCGTCTTCGATGTTCCACATTCGTGATCTCGAATGTTTAATTGAGTAGGGTACAGAAGACAGAAAAGAAGTATTTTAACGCGAAAATGACGTATCTTAAAATAATGTCGGGTTAAAAAGCGGAAATGATGTGTATAAAAGTAGGTCTGCCAGGTTTAAAAGCAGAACGGATGTTTTAAAGTGGGTCTGTCGGGTTTAAAAAGGGAAATGAATATGTCAAAGGCAAATGTGACGTTTTTTGAATACAACAGATAAATGCGAGAAATGTGTCATTTTTGTCTACAAATTCGTACATATAACTTTGAGAAGAAAGACATCTTCGTGTTTGTATATCATTGAACCACTTGTTCAAGTTACCAAGACACATTTCTTGATCAATAATACTGAAACACTGAATACATGATTGTTCATTGACATTAATCTTTAAAGGACATAGAATTCTTGGTTATTATTGTTGTAGGATGTTTGTATATAAAAATTAAAATGCATATTTTTTTAATTATTTGGGAATAGGGAAATTCTACATGACTTCACATTTCTTTGCATTACTTAAGGTAAATAAGAAAAAGCCTCATTAAAATGTCCACAGATTTTAAAATTTAATCAACCTCCAGACAAAGGCAAACATGGTAAATGTAAATGTGACAAAAACACTAATCTTTGATATACATGCATTTCAAAAGTTTCTTGCCAATAATATATTTTGATGCTATACATGAAAACAGATGTAAATAAAATGTTAACAATTATCACATATAGCATCATTTATATGTTTGTGTTGCATTTTGTAACTCTTGTGACAATTAAATGTATTTATTTTATCATGTCAATCGTGGCAATCTTTTCAAATTGCAAAATCAACTACATGTACAATATACTGTGGTTGTAATACTTTATTTATATTAATTATATAAAGGTTTTAAGATAATATAAGTGTACTCAGTATGTGGATTCTGCTTTATTGCATTGAACATAAAATACATATTCAATAAAACTCTATAAATCTATAACTCTATAACTATTTGAACCATGCAATTACACGGAATAAACTTGTATTTACAAGTTGTATACATTTGAATTGTAACAAACGATGATAAGCAATGTGTCATACATGACACTGTCACTATTATAATCCATAAAATATATAAAATAGAAATACAATGGAACAAATATAAAAGGTAAACAACCAAATTGATATCTTAAAATGTAAACATTTTTGTGAAATAACGATTAATGAATATTCCCTTTGTATACATATTTATCAGAACACAAATATAATTTTGAAAAAGAGTAATGAAGACGCATGATTACCCGAGCTCTTGAGACTCTTCAGCCTTCATCTAGAGCGGGTCTTTTGTTACCAAGGTAACGGAAATTGAGCAAAACAATTTTTGCAATAACTGTAATATAATCCATAAGTATCTTACACGAAAGAATAAGAAAGACGCAAATTAAAACAATGCCAATAAAATAACTTAAATGACTTCAGCATTTCCACAATACAACAAAAAGTAACACTTTACCTAACTGGTAAATTACTACTTTATGAAGAAGATCCCACATATCTAGGTAAGGTATGACCTTTTGATAAAAATAAATCTGTCTTCAGGACCGTATTTTATGCATCCTCGCCATACAGTAGATTCCTTCTCACAATATCACAACAACAAATTTAAAAATGAAAGGACATCTTTTCGTGTAAAGAGAATCGAAAAATTGGTCAAAAGACCTACTTATTCCGAAACAAAAAGTACAAAGGCTAAACGATAACTATTATGGAAAAGAACCACCCATTTATGTTCTTTCTAGAACAGACCAGGTTCCCAGACTTAGTGACTTAGTGCATGCTATTTAAATGATCAAACTCATCTAAACACACCAAGCTGTACCAATCACCCACGTATCAATGTGGAATTTAATACCAAATAACCCAACACTTTTCAAACTAGCTTATTTCATGGCTCCCTAAATAAATGACGTGAAGCTACACCAACAGTCCAAATGTTGTATGGAAGCTTGGAAGAACAGCCAACCACCTTCATGATAAAATGTATCGTCAGTCCAATCAGGCAAAGGAAATTAACATACCAACTTGTTTTAATTCGTCTGACCTGATTTATCGTTTGTATATAGAACAAACAAAAGTATGTATCTAAATAATCGTGTGTATATAGAACAGTCAATAAAATGTACATGTATCTTCTCCCGTGTGTATAGGGAACGATCAATAAAATATATCTGCTTTAAATTAACGTATCTATACTGAACGATTAATATGACGTATCTGTTTTAAATTACCTTTTGTTTACATTACACACTGAACGATCTATAACCGATTGTTTACAGAATGATAAAAAATACGTCTGCGCTAAATTTGTTTTGTATAAATAAGGATTAATAGAATCTATCTGTTTTTAAATTACAGTTTGCATACAGAACGATCAGCTGACACCTAGTTGCAATCATCCTATCGTTGTGTGTTTATATCTCACTACAACACCGTTGTGTACTCCGTGCTGAATCTTGCACTTGTTTGGCGCCCAGTAAGGGTATTTGTAGCAGTAATAAGAACCTCCGTACCTCCAACATACAGACTGACCTCTACTTTGGCATTTCCTCGTATGTAGCTTTTACAGTCGGTTAACTTTATGTCGCCTAGTTTAAAACATTCCTGATCGTCCACAAACAGTGGTTCCGGGGACTCCGATGCATACAATTCAAGCCAGAAGTCTGAAGTATGTGGATCTAGTGTGAAGCATGTCGTGTTGCACGGTTTTAATTCACTGCATGTTTCACCAATTCCGACAAGCTTATGGAACGTCTTATCAACCGATACTTCTCCATGAAGATCAATATTTTGCCTATCCTTCGGATATTTGTCCACATTTTCAGTGCATGTTGCCGCAATTCCATAAGTGAATTTACTCTTCCGCGAAATGATAGGGTCCTGTTGTTTATGACCATACATAGCTGCACCTCGCAGCACGCTTGTTCCTGCCATCGATGGGACGATTACCTTAAACTCGGGAAATGCTGCTTTATTTCACTTTGAAGCAGCGGACTCTCTGAGAATCCCCCCACAAGCAAGAGCGTCGTCACACCCAGCAACGCTTCTGTTTTAAAAAGTCCCTTCAGATGATATAAAAGAGGTTCCATTGCTTTACCCAACATAGCCTTACATTGGTCATACCCAATTGTCAACTTGTCTTTTGTCAACGATATACCAGGAAACCGTTCAATCGCCAATCTTATATCGTTGCCGGTCATTTTGGAATAATAATCGAAGAAAGGTGACGGCAGTTTGATTTTCATCGGTTCGTTGTCTTTTTCGCCAATTGATCGTTTGGAAATCTCAAAGTTTTGCATCAAATCCTCATACTCCTCTGTACAGTTAACATTAATTGCATCGATAACAGGTCGACTAAAGACTCGGACCAGAAAGTCTCGGAAGGCTTGGTTAACCACCTTGCCACCCCACGGCCCACCACTAGCAGTGCGAAGTTCAGACAGTTTATCTTTGCCCTCTACAAGATTAACAGTGATGTCAACAGTTCCGCCTGCAATAAGTATAAATTAATTCCTTAAGACCCCTTAATGACATCCGATAAAACTAACAATAGAAAAATTCAGTAAAAATGACGAAATAAAATTACTAACAAGTTACTCTTTCCAAACATACACTGCTTGTTTCCGCGGTCTAGCTGTAAATTTCGGTCACAAAAAACCTTTCAGCTCCTCACAGCCTAAGTCCGAATCCCAAACGATGCAGAAACACCTGTACGAGGATATTTTATTTCAAAACCGTATGCATTTTGAGTCTTTATTTGTAAATAATCTGTAAAGCTTAAAGCGGCCAAAATAAATGAAATCGTGTCTGTTTGAGAAAATCCAAACAAAATCAAATAAAATACCCACCGCCAGCGTCAACGACGAGAAACTTGTCTCCGGCTTGAAATGTCGACACTTGGTCAATCTCACGTGCCTGTTGGGTACCAGTCATTCGAAAACGGATATTTTGACTGTATATTGCTGCTACTTCCGGTTCTAGGGCTAGTCGTAAATCATCCGTGTGAATGCCGGCCTGCAGTGAAATGTTTTTTTACATTCTGGTCATGATAACTTTAATATGCAAAAAATCATGCCAGATAGAAATGTCGTTAGATTAATTATGCAAGTAATGCCATGTGTTGGGGTCGTCTGATTAAATGTGGTATCCAAACAGTTTGCCATATTAAAAAATGTACAAATGTCTTACCCCTGTGCTGCAGATTTGTGCATAATTGCTGTACAAACTCATTCTTTGTGTAAGTAAAGGTTTATAATCGTGCCTTATTGGTTAGACAGTACAAATCGTGAAAATAATGTTTAAAATCTTTGTTATTTCCAATTCTATATATAAGTAAGATGTGGGTTTTAGCTAAAGTAGGTATAGACATCAGATCTTATTTCCCGGATGATCATGTAAATTGATCTCAATATTAATAAGTCAAGTGGTTTTCTTAGTTTTAAAATAGATGACTCTGCAGCGTGTCTGTGATAGGAAACATGTTTCGAAAAAAGCAATGGATGCATTATGCTTTCTTTTTATATGTATATAGGGCATCAAAAATCAGCATTTCGTTGAAGCTTTTCATTTAACAATAATTAAGTTTAGTTGTGTGAGATAAAAATAGTCCAACCTGTCGGATACAACCGTGTTTTTAATTCAATACCTTGCTGGTAACAATTAATTTTAAAGTGCTACGGATTTCGCAGTAATACATGTAAATTCTTACCCTAGCAACAATTGCTAAATGGAATACACTTAACTTTGGAACTATATCTTTGACAAATGGGAATTACTTTTTAGCATGTCATTTTAGGACTTTAAACCACTTTTAGATCACAATATTATGTACTTTCGTATAACAAGCTCAAGTGCGCACGTGTGACGGGTGTATTTGTGAGTATGAGATTGTTTGCAAGGTAAAAATCGTGCATGCCCGTGCATAAACGTATGGATGTAAGGTGACTACGCGTATGTGTGAATCTGTGTTTATGGGTGTGTATACATGTTATTAGTACCTTTGTAGCTGCAGCCCTCATGAATCGCTTGTTGTCGTCAGTCCATATGGCGGGAATTGTTACAACCCAAGTGACGTCATCTTCGATAAGCTCATGGTCCAGCTGTTTGGAGCACATGCGTAGAAGATCATCTTTAAGGTAACCGATAGCCAGCGAGAACACGGTCAATGCAGGGAGGGAGCGGCCATCTGCGCCATTCAGCTTCAGCCCAAGGCAGTCGCGCTAAATAATTTACTGGCCGACTCATTATTAATTTTTTATCATTTAAACAACTGCAGCTGTATACTGTTTCCACAAACACATACAATGGTTTCCACAAATGTTTAAAGGTGGTATCTGACAAAACATCTCAAATCATTCAAGTTAATTATTGCTACATGAATAGATCCAGCGATATGCTGTTTATTGATGTCATTCATCTAAGTATAATACGAAGCATAGCACGTCACTGGTCATAGCAAACAGGCTTTTCCTATCGGCTGCACAGATAGCTATTTTTAAAGTAGGAAAACCACGTAACCACTTACTTTTGAGATCACGTTTGATTGCCATCCGGGTAATTCAAGGTGACGTCGATATCTATTTTTAACATAAATGTGCTTATATACAGATCTGGGAAGAATGGAGATTGTTCACGACTTGTACAGTCAAACAACCAAAGTAGTATTCACAATCGTCTTTGCTTAGATTATAGCACGAGTTTATGTAGAAATGGCACCAAGATTCCCGCAAAGATGCATCATATATAATTACCTGTATTTTACGTAGGCAAACTGTCGGATACCACCTTTAGAATGATAAATAGTACTAGAAAGAAAGAAGCCAACAAGAAAAACCTACTAAACGTCGGTCACAATAACCATTATAAACGATTTTAGACACTTTGGAACGATGTTTGGATAATTTTCTTTTCCTGTGTTGGGCGGCCTTATGACAATTGATTTGTTGATATCCATATGGTACGTTCGTTACAAGGTCATAGGTATTGTTAAAGGTTTGCAACGAACGGGCCACATTACGGCTCTTAATTGGCCCACCGTATTAGCGCTTCAGGGACAACGATATTGTTCGTGTTTTAAAGTAATCTGATACTTTATTAAGTCAGTTAATACTTTAATTCATTTGCTTATTTAGTAATTTGATACTTTAAGTCATTTGAGCCCTCCAGAACGTGATATATGACGTAAGTTTGCTTCAGTATCACATTTATTTTACTGTTTAGAAGTGGAAGTACACTGTTTGCAGGGAAGTATGCGCTGGGTGGTCAGGTCATTAAGACTGAATGGGCTGTGGATATCATCTGTGTGATGAACCGGAGTTTTTGTCTGGATTGCTTCGGTTGTCCTACCAGAGGCCAAAAGACACAGTCAAAATAGTTTGCTGATAGAGTACCTGTTTTCGAAAATTTGCGACATTTTTAAGGTGTTTCCATATGTATAAAATAATTCGAATAGGATGTACCATAGTTGAAAAAAAAGAAGAAACCACGTGAAAACAACTCCCCTAAAATGAGGTTGAAGTTTTAAAGACCCTTATTTGTTTACCTGTTTATAGAGACACATTTTGAAATTCTTGAAGAAGTAGAACTCTTCATGTCGGTTTTCATCGACAAGGTCAATATACCGCTGCTCAGCTTCGAATCCGAACGCTTCTAACGTCTGGCCGTCAGCACATATCAGAGCGCAAGTTGACGTTTTGTCGTACAGTGTTCCACCTTTGCTCCTGACCCATTAGATAAAATTATATTTAATAGACATTGATGTTCCACTTACATTTGAACATACATTTATTAATATATTGTCAAAAGCTCCGAAGTTTAAAATCCATTAACTATATATTATCGCTATACAATAAGCAAAGCAGTGGTTTCCGTTTTGTCGAATTACTTAAAAGTTCATATTTCTCGGGTCTTAGCGGGTGTTGACACAACTGTTATCTGGAGTATGTTTACACGACTTGAGAATGAGAAATGTAAAAGTCCAACATGTTTTACTAATGCACATAATTTCCTTTAGATGTCATATTAACAAATGGTATGTCGGTGATAAAGAACCATTCAGTTGTGGTCTTGCTGGTTGCATGTCAGATGAAAAATACCAACTATTTAACTAAAGTGAACTCAGTACCAAACATTTAAGCGTTTTATTCCAGTTTACTTCCTGCGTTTAGGTATGGATATGATTGTCAACTACACTTATTCAAGATGAATTTTTAGATTTTTCAAATGACACATGGTGCTAATACCATAAACACAACCATTCAATAAGTGATAAGCGTCTTATGATAGCTGATATCCACTCCCCTATAAAAAGAACAATGGTTCTTCCAAATCCCTCCATTACACAAATAAAGGGTAAAACAAGCAATACACAAAATGAAAACCTTGTTCAATCTATTTCAGAAAAAAACTAAATCTAAAAGGAAAAGATGTAGAGTAAATAGAAACTTAGTTGTCCATTTAAAGAAAATCCGTAAACAATTACTTTACCAGTTAGTGCGAGAATGGTGCTGACTCTGGTCAACCTTCAAACCTGGTTTAACCAATAAGGGACATAAACTATAGAACAATACTGTGGTACATGTTTATGACAATACAATTTTGTAAATAAGGAGGGTGGTGTTTGTCATATATTTATTGGTTTCTTCGTAAATTTTACTCAAGAAATGTTACTATCGGTAAAAGCTATATCCCAGTAGATGAGAATCACGGTAGCATTATTAAATTAAGTCACTTAACCAAAAGAAAATTAATTAAAGTTTAAAGAAATTGATGACAGTTTTTCCGAAAGCAAAATAGATCCCTCAGTTCTTAGAAAGCAACTGGCCACGATGGAATATCTGCCAAACTCTTTAATCATGCCCAACCATATTTTGTTAAACCCATTACTCAGCTTATAAATCAGTAATTTAATAGCTCTTCCTTTCCAGATGGGCTTAAAATTGCAGGTGTTGTTACAGTACTTAGAAAGAATGGTTTATTAGACAAACAAAACTATAGACCAGTAAGTATCTTACCAGCGATGTCAAAGCTTTTTGATAGAGCCATCCATTGACAGCTTATTTCGTTAATTATCGTTTTAATGTTTACTTGAGTCAGTCTGAAGTAAAATTACTATGTGTAACAATATATTTCCAGCTTAAATTCCCATATTAAACACATATCTCTTCTATTTAAATTAGCATCATGACAACTCTTTGCTTTAAAACGCATTCACGAATATCTTTAACTTTTGCCCTTTAACATGTCATTTTTGTGTTCTCGTCATTACATATACGATCTATCTATACCAGTTTTAATAACGAAAGCACTGCAGGCATTAAGGTATTCGCTGCTTCGGTAAAGTAGTCATATTTATGCGATCATTAAAAACGGTGTATATAAATAGACGCACACAGTTTTGTGTTAGATAACTTCTTAAAGGCATCTCAAAACCCTTATATAAGTGACCCCCCCCATTCATTGCCCCACCCAGCATGTGAGGGCATCTGTTTTCTGATAAGCCAGGCTGCCACAGTCTGTAACGATGTGTCTGTCACACAGGTATTGTTCAAGATCCAAGTGTATGATGCGAGAGCTGGGGGGCAGAGGCAACGCACAGGGGGTAAAGGAAACGGGGGGAAGAGAGAGGAGAGAGAGAGAGAGAGGAGAGAGAGAGAGATAGAGATAGAGATAGAGAGAGATAGATAGATAAGATATATTATTATATATATATATATATATAT
>CM017559.1:36502140-36567713 GCA_007844125.1 Sinonovacula constricta
GAGAGAGTGAGAGAGAGAGAGAGAGAGAGAGAGAAGAGAGAGAGAGGAGAGAGAGAGAGAGGAAGAGAGAGAGAGAGGAGAGAGAGAGAGATGGGTATTTATGTTGAGCTATTCATACAGACAAACTACCCCTGCCGCTTTAACGTCAAAAGTAACCAGGAAGCCAAATGTCAGGTTTTAGAAATCATCAATACCTGAAATCGCTCATTAAATGTATTAACTTACCGTACAACCTACAATAATATACATATTAATTAATACGTGTACTTAAATTAACAAAGCAATGCCAATAACTTCGAATTCAAATGAAATTATTTCATATTTACCTTGATGGGTTTATGTGCTGCCATGTTTCACACACGTGTTTACTCATGTGGTGCATTCAGGTCGATGGTTTGTGTCTAGTGACAGATTTTGTTAAGGTAAACCTAACCTGCAATAATGCGTCACAAAGAGGCGTAGGAGGCGCACCTGCATTGATAACAATCTAATATGACACAGGCACAGGTCATAAATCGATTGAAGACTTCTTTACCAAATTTGGGACAGACAAAGTAAACAGTGTACATTTCACATGAGTTGAAATATTGTTCTTTTATAAGAGCCACGTCATACATTTTCCAGTTTGATTTGTTTCAATATTTTGATTGTTTCAGTGTTATTTAATTCACATTTTATGACTATATATGCAAACATGTACGGATATATGCCAAGACTTTAGTTGCTCGTGTTGGGTGAAGTGTTTGGTGGGTGGAGATTGTATTACTGTGGCTGGAAGCTTGTACATTCCCGCATTTGCGCTAAAAAGACACTGTGATAACGATAACAAGACAAAAGAGTCACAAAAGATGAAACAAAAATTGAGCCTACACCGGTGTTCGAACTACACATCATCTAGATAGCAATGATACACTACCTACTGAGCTATTCAATCCTACCACCAACTAATTTCATCAACGACATAAGTACGCGTATGGCTTATGCGTCATTTATGTATGGCAATGGAGACTAGGCGAGTCAAATGTGACCAAGAATGCTTCCAATGTTAGCATTGATATTATAATATATTTAAACTAGGTGTTCAAGTTGTTCTATTGTCTAATATTGATTTATGAATGAACAACGTGACACACCGGACGTGGTAGCGCAATGGATAGAGCGTCGGCTCCAGGTACGGGAGGCCCGGGTTCGAACCAAAGCCGCGACATGCCAAAGTCGTTAAATTAGTAGTGGTATAGCTCCCTTGCTAACGTTCAAGCAAATATAACGGTAGTTCCATGACTGGTTGGTCCGGTGTCAGGATTATGTTACTGGGTGTGGTATCATGCCAGGTGTTCACGGACACCATCTCCAATTAACTGAAAAACTGTTGGTGGATGATAAACCCAAAAAGCAAACAACGTGACACAGGTATATTACTCCAGAAAAAGAGGAAGAAAATTGTGATTTGAACGAGTTTTCCACAATCTCTGTATTGCTTACGAGGCCGAGATCTTTGCAATATCCCAAGCGGGACATCAATGCTTTCCGCTCTCTATAAAAGGTTTGCAACTGGGATTAAGATTCATATTACATGTACGTACTTTGGATGACATGAATCACCGCCGTTTACTATATGGTCTACTTAGTTACTGGGAGGTTCACTCAGTGTAGTTTGGTTGCGTCCGGTAGCACTTACGAAAAGTTATTTTATAACTAGTCTTAGTTAAAATACAACCATATGGAAAGTACTGCATGCTTTGTATACATATTATAGTTTCCATAATCGGGTGTTAGCCACTGTGTTGTAGGTTTTGTCCTAATGTATAATTTATGTTTAGAACAGGTGGTTGTTTTGCGGCTGAATACTTGCCTGCTTTCCAGCGCGTTGCGTAATTAATTTACCACCGACAAAGTTAAAATGACTAATATTTTTACAAGCTAAAACTTAATACCAAAGATTTTTTTTCAAACAACCGAATGGATCATTGTTCCCTGAAAAGGTTCTGCAAACCGCTGTTTATTGATGCCCCAGACCTGTATGTTGTTCATAATAGCAGAAACCCTCAGTCGTCATTGCAAACGATATTACATTTGAGATCACATTATGATATCATCCCGGTAGTCTTCTCTTATGTCTATATCTTTTCTTTTATCTTTAAGCAGAGATTACTATTGTGCTTATTTATAGATTTTGAACGAATGAATATTTTGGGTGTGTCATATGAGTTTATGAAGAAATCATGTCCCAATTCCATCAGACAATGGATAAGTATTGTTACATGCATTTGATAAAAGCAAACTGTCCAATACCACTTATAAGAACATCCAGAATAATAATGTACATAACTAGATTTATTTAAATTCTTACTTTTCTGTCTTTAGGCGTTGTCGCTTGCGACAGCGGACCAGAGTTATGATAAAGCTGGATTTCGAAAGCACGAAGGAATAACCATGCATGATATTGTCCTACCCGCGGTCAGTTAAAGCCTGTAAAAATGTCGTTAGTGGTTATAAACATATGATTTTTGTGTTTCTCTCTGATTCTCCTCCAATATTAATTATTACATGTTTATAGTTTGTTTTAGCAGTTGTCTATATTATGTGTGAACCTTATTTTATGAGCCTTAAAGATTATATTAATGTTTGCTTTTAATATTAAATGTCTTATTTAAATCCTTTTTGCTTCTACACAATATACATTTACCTATGGCATTATCATAAACATTAAAACAAATCGGGTCACGATAACAGACAGTCTAGACACACAGCCTTTCTACGTACACAAGCCTATAAGAGACAGTTGATATCTAATATTGACTTAGCTTGTACCCTCACAATACTAGGTGTATTTAAAAATTATGGATTTATTTCCGACACACGTCCATAGAATGTAATGGGTTAATAATATGGGACATGCGGTGCGTATGTAGTTCTACCCAGACAATTATCTGGGGTCTTCCTCCACATGGATGTCGCTATATTAATAATAAAATGTCGCTGCGATGAATAAAAAGATATATGTAAACGAGAAAGGAGTGCTATACATAGGTTTTCTAGCTAACCTGTGGTGCACCGGTGGTTCTACCCAGACTTAAGTATGTGGTCTTCCTCCACAATAATTAGCTAGACGTCACCATATGACCAGAATTTCTATGGTATTCCATTTAGGCATTGCTTTTTTTTACAAGGGCCATATAAGAAGTAGTGGCAATAGTGGTGTGGTTTCTCACTACAAGTATATATACCTACACATTACTAGTGGAATCCCTGTCCGCCCATCTGAACACATTTTCCCTAGCGAATTAGCCAATCCGAAAACGCTTTTCTGAGCCTGTCTATGGGTATTCTGCATACACTGGCATAGTCGCTTTCTACTGCATTACGCGTTTAAAACTGCTTACTCATGCACCCCTTAATCTGTAAATAAGAGCCCAGGGTGTAAAATCAGGACTTTATGGAGGGTGTGGTAAAGTTTCAATATGATTCTCTTCTAAATAGTCCGTTACTACGGCAGAACAATGGGCTGGGGTATATCGTGAAATAACTTGACTACACGAAGGCCGGTGCGTGAGCTGTGTAGTGGCTCACAACTTCATGATTCTTGTAAAATGTTCCTGCTACATGAGTGCGTTTGGGTACCGGAACACGTGCCACTATACCTTCCGGGTACAAAACACATAACGCGTCGGATGGTCCTTGCTCAAGTGGACTATTTTGGGTCATTCGGCATCTTTGTGATTTTTTAAAAGTAAAAACATTCTTGGTAAATATTGTTGCAACATGTTTGTATATAAAATTAAACCACATTGTTTTACCTCTTTGGGCATTGGGAATTCTACATAACTTCCCATTTCTTTGCATTACTAAAATTTGATATACATGCGTTTCAAAAGATTCTTACAAAAACTATGTTTGATGCTCTACCTACCTACCTCCGTACCTACCTACCTCCCTACGTACCTCCGTACCTACCTACCTCCCTACGTACCTACCTACCTACCTACCTACGTACCTCCCTACGTACCTCCCTCCCTCCCACCCACCCAAAATCTACCCACCTACCTACCTACCTACCTACCTACCTACCTACCTACCTACCTACCTACCTACCTACCTACCTACCTACCAACCTACCTACCTACCTACCTACCTCCCTCCCTCCCTCGCTACCTCCCTCCCTCTCTCCCTACTTACCTCCCTACCTACCTACCTACGTACCTACCTACCTCCGTACCTCCCTACCTCCCTACGTACCTAACTACCCTCCCTACGTACCTACGTACGTACCTACCTACCTACTTACGTACCTCCCTACGTACCTCCCTACCTCCCTCCCTCCCTACCCACCCAAACCCACCCACAAACCCACCCACCCACCTTCCCAATTACCTACCTACCTACGTACCTACCTACGTACCTACCTACGTACCTACCTACGTACCTACCTACGTACCTACCTACCTACCTACCTACCTACCTACCTACCTACCTACCTACCTACCTACCTACCTACCCACCCACCCACCCATTGATAAAGGGGTAACACTTAGCGCCAAATAAAACCAGTGTAGATATAATGTCATAAATAGTTCTCGAGTTAGATAAACCGCCCCTTTTTAAACTATAGACGCTATTCACGCCTCGTTTTGAAAAAATCCAAAACGAGGCTCTTAACGCAAGAGGATTCCCTATAGAAAAATGGCGTCACGGAAACCTTTAGGCGATCCCGGATGGACAAATAATTTATCGATTATTCCAGAAATTTCAATGAGTGATGTTGTGACAATAATTCAGAAACACTCTAAAGTTCCAACAAAACACCTTGACAAAGGCTACAGATTTTTCCATGGATCGTATGTGCACAATATTGAAGGTAAATCAGGAGGTCAATGACCTGTGATGATTTTGTTGTTAAAATAGATTGCATTTAGTCATCCGCTTAAAATAAAACTATGCTGTATTGTCAACCTGTCATGTACATTCTTTGTGTTACGCATAATATTTAAACTCTACACAGGATGTAAATTTACCCTGGATTAAATTTTTATAGCTTTAGGCACACAAAAAGTGTTTTATCACAATGAATATTTACAGCGACACTTAGAAGTCGTGAGATAATAACTTTAGATATGATTGACACTGATAAATACATGGAAAATTACTGATCTACTTTCAGTGAAAGTGAACAAAGGAGGTTGCTTTGTCAGAGGAAAATGTTTCCGGTCTATGAAAAAAAACGAATCTCCATGGTCATTGCATGTAAGTTGACTGTTGCTATTCTGTATTTGTAAACAGTAGTATCTAGATCAATCAATAAAATTTGATTTAAAGATTGTTGAGAGTGGCCTCCTAGCTGACAAGGTCTGTTGGCACTCAGCCCATGGCATGAATATTTGTCGAACATCAGCATGCATATGTTAATATATAGAAGAGTTCGTCCTGCCGGGAATTGAACCCAGGACCTATTGAATCAACCGCATTGCTAAAGTATTAACCAGACTGGCCTAAGAGCTGACAAGGTCTGTGGGCACTCAGCCCATTGCATGAATATTTGTCGAACATCCGCATGCATATGTAAACGTGTACAAGAGTCTGTCCTGCCGGGAATTGAACCCATGACCTATTGAATCAACCACATTGCTGAAGAATTAACCCAACAGCAAGGCTGTTTACACTTATAATTTGATGACATGATAAATTGGTAATGGCTTGGATGCCAATGACTGTTTTAAGAATATTATTTATTAACTTTATTTTGCAAATATTAAATTTTGTATGTTGTTGAAATAAAATGATTTTAGCTCATGAAAACAAATTTTTCATTGTTTTCCAGATATCCTTGTTGAACACAAAAGAAATTGAAAGCCAGTATTGTGCATGCTCTGCAGGAAAAGGCTCATGTGCACATGTGGCTGCCCTTGTTTACCAACTTGCACACTTCAAGACTCTTAAAATGAAATCTGTTCCAGATATTGTTTCCAAAACTTCCTCTCCACAACAATGGCAAGTGCCGCCAAGAACTCATGGGATAGTACCACGACCACTCTCGGATGTCAAGTTTGTTAAACCAAAGTCAAAGAAAAATGAAAAGTCAGAGCAATGTGTATGTAGCACACTGTATAACCCGATAAACACATCATTTCCAGATATTGACTTTATGAAGGGATTACAGGAAATTGTATCAAGTTCAGATAGTATCCAGTTTAACCAAGTGTTGCCAGACAATTTTGACAGTGTTGAAAGAAAAATCAGTGCATTTGGTAGTGTGTTACAAGGAAGTTGTTTGGCACATCAGTTGCCAGAACCCAGTTCTGATGGCAGTATAACGCGTGTTCCAGAAGGACCTGAATTCCCAAAACTGCCAATTTCAACTCATGACTTGACCCGTACATATGAGATTGTGTTAACTGAAAATGAACAGTTGTTTCTTGACGGCATAGCTGTGAGTCAGGAGCAAGCAGAGGAGTTAGAGGAGCTAACACGTAAACAAAGTGATTGCCCAGAATGGCACAACCTCAGGAAAAAACGTCTAACATCATCAACCTTCAAAGACATTGTTATCCGTAAAAAAGATTTCGATACATTGACCAATAGGTTGACATCATCCCGTAAAGTGCAGACTGCCGCAATGAAACATGGCATTGAAAACGAAGCTACAGCAGTGCTTGAATATGCTACGCATAAAAATGTGAATATAAAACCATGTGGCTTTGTAATAAATCCTGATGCTCCCTTTCTTGGATCTTCACCAGATAGGATTGTTTACGATCCAAACGAAATATGTCCATTCGGTGTGTTAGAAGTTAAATGTCCAGTCAAAGAGTCGTACACTGAAGCCCAGTTTTTGAGTGAAAACACCGATGGTTCTTATAAACTGAAACATTCACATGCTTATTATTTACAAGTCATGGGTCAAATGGCACTCACAGGCCTAACATGGGGTGATTTTTGTGTGTGGACACAAAATGACATGCATATCGAAAGGATTTACTTTGACAAAGATGTATGGTTTCAAACGTATGAGAAACTGTGTGTTTATTATTTTGACCATTTCATGAAAAAGTTTGTATAAACGACAATGTTCAGTGACCACACTTAACTGTTAGCGTAAAATAAAACATGCTTGTAATTTCTGTTCATTACACCAGATATGTTGGGACTGGTATGATCCAAGCTACAGCCAAATAACTGAATGTATTTATCACTCATTTTCATTATAATTGAAAATTAAAAAAGTATGCTTGATATTTAAATCATCTCATTTAAATTCTTACACAAAAGGTCCACCATGATAAGTTAGTCACACATAAAACCAAGGTCAGCAGAGAGTTACATAGATTCATATGCAACCTGGTAATGTGATAAAGGTCAAGGGCATAATTAAGGGTCAAATGTCAAATAAATAATTTAACGAGTTCAACTTCTGTTTACACATGTTACATGGACAGACTTTATTGTATAATAGCACAAATGTTATCAGTTGCCTATATATTGGCATATTTCACATAAGATGACTGTCAATATTTTTCTTTAGTTACATGTATAAAGATAACTCTATATATTTTCATGTTTTGTTCTATTTATTTACAAGAAAAATCATACATACATGTATGTTTATCTTTAAATGGAAATGAAACTTAAAAGTATTTTATTTATCGCAATAGTTCGATTTTTAAGGCTTTTTAAATTTGTTTAGAACTTAACCTTTCATGATAGCAACTATATCTGTTCTCAATTCACACGAAAATGCATGGTAAATGTACACAAATGCTGCTGTATAAACATGATAATGTAAATACACACTGCAACTTCAGCAGTAGCTTGTTGAACAAGTCAATAAAATTGTAAACTTTTCACTTGTATTTGCTCCTTTAGAATAGTGGTCCTTTGAATAAAGTTAACAAGCAACATACAGTCCAGAGTTGCAACGCTGAGCCAGCTATTGCAACAGGCAGAACCGAATCGAAAATGTGGTATTCTTTTATGCGTCGAATGGCGCGTTCAACATGGATTCTAAGTCTGGCAATTTCCTGTGTTTCTTCCACTTCTTCCTTGGTAAACTGGTCGCGTTTAGTTAAAAATGGAGGAATATTGAGTCTAGCTTGTCTTTCTGCCAACATTTGTTCAATAAGAAATCCTTTGTCGGCCATTACACTGTCACCTGGCTCAATAAGGGGGAGAATTCCAGATTGTCTAGTGATATTTTGGTCTGATATTGAACCTGCAAATAAGGATGACACAAACGTAACACAACCTGATGGTGAAATACCTATAAGTCCCTTTAATGTTGTTGTCCCCTTGTAGTTCGAATAAAATTCCGAGTTCAAGCTCAATGCTGAAGGTGTTTGAATTTTCACTTCTGTGCAATCAAGAATGACACGAGTTGAAGGGTAAAGTTCCTTAAAACAGTCCGGCATGAATTTATTCACTTTGTCCCGTGTTGGCCATATGGGAACTGAACCGAGTTGAAAATACAAGAAATTTGCCCAAGTTATGATTATACGGCTGACAGTTGACTGTGAAACATTGAAACGACAAGCTATATCCTGCTGAAAAAGCCCTAGTCTTATTTTCACAAGAAACATAAAAAACTGGTCAATTAAAGGAATGCTCTCTGATCTGAAAGAGATGTCAGTGTTAATGTCTTGTGAATATCCCATTCTTTCCTTTGAATCTGAGACCATCTTGTCATTTTGTCTGCTGTTGGTCTCAATAAGTGGTACACATTTAGTAAAAGAGTGTATGAGCTAAATCCGGTGTAGAACTGTAGGGACTTTGGATCAGTCTCAAAGCGTTGAAGTCCAAACCTGCCAATCGTAAGCTTTTCAACCATCTGCTCAAGATATTCAATGTGCTGTGTGGCAGCTTCTAACTTTTCATCACATGAAAGTTCCTTGTCAGGACCTAAATAGTCATGAAAGACTGGCTGTGGTGTCATGACTGGGCTTTCATTTTCCTTCATTTCATCATTCTCTTCACCATCTCTAAAAGGAAAGAGTAATCAGAATAAAAAAACATGTACATGTACATATTCATTATGACTATGACACAGTAAGAGAATGATGATTAATAGTAATGGCTTGCTTCATTGAAATTGAAAAGATTGGGAAATGCGGACATCTACAAGTAACATATTTAGGTAATTTTTAGCACAATGCGCAATGTAAATCAAAATCACATGCAAAAGCAACCATTTTATAAATTTTAAAATTAAGCAGCAATTTTAATCACCTGGTAATGCATGAATATGTGAATATTTGTTATTTTAGAGTAAACTATAATTTTGTATTTCTTTTAAATTTATTTGATCTTGACGCGCGAAACATCTACATCCCTGTAAGGGGTATGATGTCATTGGAAGATAGATACCAGGATAAATAAAAACAACTTTCAACAAGCAGTGCGCAAAAACTCACTCTAATGTCAGTCTCTTTCTTTTTGATGGATTAAGGCGTGGTGTAGGAAGTTTTCTAGAAGGTGTCTCAATACTCCAGTCAAATACAGATGGAAAAGCCGTCTTGGTTAGGCATCTCATTCCGGTCAACGTCCTTACAAAATCAGTGTCAATAAAATGAGCTGAGCAAACCTTTGTGTGTGGTTTCACCTGCGAAAGAAAAAAAAGTCTGAATATATTACAAATAAACGAAAATCTTTTCATATTTAAAACCTAGAGAATCAAACACAATGGTAACAGTTTAACAATTCCTGTTTTGATAATTAACTATCCGAAAATAAGCATATCCGAAATCGTACATCACAAAAGTGAAAATTTGCGATATTTTCTATAATTACCTGGAAGAATGGTCCCTCATCGCGCCGAATTTTTACCAACCACAATTTCTTTCTACTAACATCATTTGGAAAGCTGTGAAATGATAGAGATTTGTTATATCTAGAGTCATTTGTGCACTTTGGTACGCAGCAGTGATATGAAGCCATATTTCCCGTTTGCGTTAAGAGCCTCGTTTTCGATCCAATATGGCCGACTCGTGATATTGGACTATACAGCTAATGTATTGAATATATTATAAACAGAAGGTCAAAAGATTGAAAACCAAGACCAGGGGAGGTGATCTATCGAAAATGTTTTGAACCTGGTGCTAAATTATCCAAACCAGTAAAAGAAACAAATTTTATTCGGTAGTTCACCAGGTCTGAAAAGGATGGTAATTTACAATCGAACCATTTCCCATTTGGACATTCGATTGGCCGAGGGTGAAGGACAACGCCCCTCCTGAATATGTCATACCGAGGTCAATGGCTGCTAAGGCGATCTTGGTACCCATCTTAAAAATAGTTTTTCAATGACATCTATGTTGTTTTGCCAAAATTATGATTAAGGCATACAATCATCGTCATTAAATATTTGCAATCATCGGCTACTTCTACTACACCATCATCATCATCATCAACAACATAATCATAACTGTCAATCCATGTATTCTTAACATATTAACCGCAAGGATACTGGTAAATAGAGAATTCTATGTTAGTGCTGAAATAAAAAAAATGTTATCACAGGAGGCTGAGATAAGTAAATCTTGAGGCTTGCCTCGCGATTTAGACTTGTCTCAGTCTCGTGTGATAACATTTTCTTTGTTCAACACTAATCTAGTGTTTTATATATTCCAACTTTTCTTTAAAAACAAAAGTATTTTAATTATATTATTTTGAAAATTGAATTCGCGTTTGTGTGTAGGTATTGCATTTTTATACGCGCTGACCAAAAATGTAAATCCGATTCTTCGTGAAATAATTTTGATAAGAAACGTGAATAAAGTTTAATTTACTTGTAGCCAAAGTCACCTACACTCCATAGTAAGTACATCACCGTATCATCAAACAAAACCATGGGTGGGTGAGGTACAGAGTTAACAGATTTAAGTTTCGCATAATTATTGACTTAAGTCTCATTTTACAATGTTCTCCGATACTGATATCGACGAAAATCTAATGCAATTTCACATCCTGCCATCGCACTTTCTCAAATTAAGATTTTATTCTATCATCACATCGGATGTATATATAAGATGTATAATCATATATATATATATATATATATATATATATATATATATCTATATATATATATATATATATATATATATATATATATATATATATATATATATATATATATATATATATATATATATATAAATTTGGTATTTTATTATACGGAGTTGCGTCTCTCGAAATCTTAAAATTGATACGTTTAGAACTCCAAGTGCGGCTGGAATTTATGCCTATAAAAAGTAGTCCCTCCGGATGCGCTAGATAGGTTTATCATACTGGTGTTTGATAAAGCAAATGTTATCACACCAGCTTTTTATATAAGCACGAAGGATTGACCAATCATTACATTTACTACCCGCGGTCAGTAGGAATGAAATGTGAAATGGACGTGTTTGATGAGACTTACGCTTGTGACTTGCGATGAGACTTAAGGTATGTGCTTAATTCTGTCATGATAACTCACTGACAGTCAAAACACAAGAAGACACATCAAGTTGTTCAATCGTGTTTAGAACAGGACCGCTTGCTACATACAGAAGCCAATTACGGACATATTGTACGTCTACCATGACTTACTTATACTTGTACAGCCCGAGGTTCATGTGAACATTAAGGATTTGGCTCTCACACTCCTCCATAGATTATAATGGTTAAACGAGTAAATTGTGGCGTATAAAATAATAAGGTCAGGTAGAAATGTCGATAAATTATAGAAGATACTCGTACATGATCGAGAATGTACTGTAACTGTTAACATATCATATATAATCATAAGGTATTATTAGGTTTTATAGTTTTATATGATAAGCCTGTTTGTTAATACTTAAAAGAAAAAGTCCCATCTGGACCCAGCATGTTGCCATTTCATCCGGCCTGTCAGGTAAGTGGTGTTATTGGTCAGTAAGCAATCATAGTTCTATAGTACATCTAGACACAGCACGGTCAGATAGGAACTGGCGTTATTGGTCAGTAAGCAATCCTAATTCTATAGTATATTTGGACACAGCACAATGCCTTTCCATCCAGTCTGTCAGGAAAGTGACTTTATCGGTTAGTAAGCAATTCTAGTTCTATAGTACATCTGGAACACGGAACCCACCAGGTAAGTGTTGTTATTGGTCAGTAAGCAGGTGCCTCTCATGGAATATAACGATTTCATGGGGGTAAATAATGGCTTACAAAAACAGAAAATTGCAGCTGTTCGGTGAGAATTTTCTGGGGAAAAACGTTCATGCCGGTTAAAAGTGTAATTTACAATTATAGAAAGAGCGGAAAGAGCAGCAGACATAAATAAGAATTTACAGCTGTTTGGCGAGGTCTTTTTCGTTGCGTCAACACACGGTCAAAATGACCTGTGTGAATGCACTCGGTGTATTGTGGGTAAAGTAGTTCTTCTACATGGCTGTTATGAATACGGAAGTGATTGCTAAAATGAACAAAACATGTACGAAGAGGTATACAACAGATTATTTTGGCATTTTTTTATACATTCTAATAGTTAAAATATGTTTCATGCAAACATTTTGAACTAAATTTTGTAAACGGTCCACACTTTAACGTAGTGACGTCACACGCTATGTATAGAATGGACATATTACTGTTTAACGAAAGCGAAAGTAGCAAAACTTGCTCATCGTATTTTTTCCATTTATCTATAAATATCAAGACTTTAAAAGTTTCTGGACATAGAATAAGGCCTTAGAATATGGTTGTTTAGTAATTTATCTTAATTCAATGAATATTATAATCGAACGTATTTCCTACGCGGAACTATTTTTTATGCAGGCACAAATCTCAAATTTTGGGTGAGTTACGAGAGGTAGTATAGAGATGACTTTAACGTAGTGACGTCACACGCTATGTATAGAATGAGGTCTTTTTAACAAAAGAAAGCGAGTATGTCGACGTTTAAAATGCAGCTTACAATTTCAAAAAGGTAAAGCAGTCAGGAAAGAAGAAAGCAAAGTAGGAGATATTCAAGTATCTTTTACAAAACATAATCTGTGCGGCGTCTTCGATGTTCCACATTCGTGATCTCGAATGTTTAATTGAGTAGGGTACAGAAGACAGAAAAGAAGTATTTTAACGCGAAAATGACGTATCTTAAAATAATGTCGGGTTAAAAAGCGGAAATGATGTGTATAAAAGTAGGTCTGCCAGGTTTAAAAGCAGAACGGATGTTTTAAAGTGGGTCTGTCGGGTTTAAAAAGGGAAATGAATATGTCAAAGGCAAATGTGACGTTTTTTGAATACAACAGATAAATGCGAGAAATGTGTCATTTTTGTCTACAAATTCGTACATATAACTTTGAGAAGAAAGACATCTTCGTGTTTGTATATCATTGAACCACTTGTTCAAGTTACCAAGACACATTTCTTGATCAATAATACTGAAACACTGAATACATGATTGTTCATTGACATTAATCTTTAAAGGACATAGAATTCTTGGTTATTATTGTTGTAGGATGTTTGTATATAAAAATTAAAATGCATATTTTTTTAATTATTTGGGAATAGGGAAATTCTACATGACTTCACATTTCTTTGCATTACTTAAGGTAAATAAGAAAAAGCCTCATTAAAATGTCCACAGATTTTAAAATTTAATCAACCTCCAGACAAAGGCAAACATGGTAAATGTAAATGTGACAAAAACACTAATCTTTGATATACATGCATTTCAAAAGTTTCTTGCCAATAATATATTTTGATGCTATACATGAAAACAGATGTAAATAAAATGTTAACAATTATCACATATAGCATCATTTATATGTTTGTGTTGCATTTTGTAACTCTTGTGACAATTAAATGTATTTATTTTATCATGTCAATCGTGGCAATCTTTTCAAATTGCAAAATCAACTACATGTACAATATACTGTGGTTGTAATACTTTATTTATATTAATTATATAAAGGTTTTAAGATAATATAAGTGTACTCAGTATGTGGATTCTGCTTTATTGCATTGAACATAAAATACATATTCAATAAAACTCTATAAATCTATAACTCTATAACTATTTGAACCATGCAATTACACGGAATAAACTTGTATTTACAAGTTGTATACATTTGAATTGTAACAAACGATGATAAGCAATGTGTCATACATGACACTGTCACTATTATAATCCATAAAATATATAAAATAGAAATACAATGGAACAAATATAAAAGGTAAACAACCAAATTGATATCTTAAAATGTAAACATTTTGTGAAATAACGATTAATGAATATTCCCTTTGTATACATATTTATCAGAACACAAATATAATTTTGAAAAAGAGTAATGAAGACGCATGATTACCCGAGCTCTTGAGACTCTTCAGCCTTCATCTAGAGCGGGTCTTTTGTTACCAAGGTAACGGAAATTGAGCAAAACAATTTTTGCAATAACTGTAATATAATCCATAAGTATCTTACACGAAAGAATAAGAAAGACGCAAATTAAAACAATGCCAATAAAATAACTTAAATGACTTCAGCATTTCCACAATACAACAAAAAGTAACACTTTACCTAACTGGTAAATTACTACTTTATGAAGAAGATCCCACATATCTAGGTAAGGTATGACCTTTTGATAAAAATAAATCTGTCTTCAGGACCGTATTTTATGCATCCTCGCCATACAGTAGATTCCTTCTCACAATATCACAACAACAAATTTAAAAATGAAAGGACATCTTTTCGTGTAAAGAGAATCGAAAAATTGGTCAAAAGACCTACTTATTCCGAAACAAAAAGTACAAAGGCTAAACGATAACTATTATGGAAAAGAACCACCCATTTATGTTCTTTCTAGAACAGACCAGGTTCCCAGACTTAGTGACTTAGTGCATGCTATTTAAATGATCAAACTCATCTAAACACACCAAGCTGTACCAATCACCCACGTATCAATGTGGAATTTAATACCAAATAACCCAACACTTTTCAAACTAGCTTATTTCATGGCTCCCTAAATAAATGACGTGAAGCTACACCAACAGTCCAAATGTTGTATGGAAGCTTGGAAGAACAGCCAACCACCTTCATGATAAAATGTATCGTCAGTCCAATCAGGCAAAGGAAATTAACATACCAACTTGTTTTAATTCGTCTGACCTGATTTATCGTTTGTATATAGAACAAACAAAAGTATGTATCTAAATAATCGTGTGTATATAGAACAGTCAATAAAATGTACATGTATCTTCTCCCGTGTGTATAGGGAACGATCAATAAAATATATCTGCTTTAAATTAACGTATCTATACTGAACGATTAATATGACGTATCTGTTTTAAATTACCTTTTGTTTACATTACACACTGAACGATCTATAACCGATTGTTTACAGAATGATAAAAAATACGTCTGCGCTAAATTTGTTTTGTATAAATAAGGATTAATAGAATCTATCTGTTTTAAATTACAGTTTGCATACAGAACGATCAGCTGACACCTAGTTGCAATCATCCTATCGTTGTGTGTTTATATCTCACTACAACACCGTTGTGTACTCCGTGCTGAATCTTGCACTTGTTTGGCGCCCAGTAAGGGTATTTGTAGCAGTAATAAGAACCTCCGTACCTCCAACATACAGACTGACCTCTACTTTGGCATTTCCTCGTATGTAGCTTTTACAGTCGGTTAACTTTATGTCGCCTAGTTTAAAACATTCCTGATCGTCCACAAACAGTGGTTCCGGGGACTCCGATGCATACAATTCAAGCCAGAAGTCTGAAGTATGTGGATCTAGTGTGAAGCATGTCGTGTTGCACGGTTTTAATTCACTGCATGTTTCACCAATTCCGACAAGCTTATGGAACGTCTTATCAACCGATACTTCTCCATGAAGATCAATATTTTGCCTATCCTTCGGATATTTGTCCACATTTTCAGTGCATGTTGCCGCAATTCCATAAGTGAATTTACTCTTCCGCGAAATGATAGGGTCCTGTTGTTTATGACCATACATAGCTGCACCTCGCAGCACGCTTGTTCCTGCCATCGATGGGACGATTACCTTAAACTCGGGAAATGCTGCTTTTATTTCACTTTGAAGCAGCGGACTCTCTGAGAATCCCCCCACAAGCAAGAGCGTCGTCACACCCAGCAACGCTTCTGTTTTAAAAAGTCCCTTCAGATGATATAAAAGAGGTTCCATTGCTTTACCCAACATAGCCTTACATTGGTCATACCCAATTGTCAACTTGTCTTTTGTCAACGATATACCAGGAAACCGTTCAATCGCCAATCTTATATCGTTGCCGGTCATTTTGGAATAATAATCGAAGAAAGGTGACGGCAGTTTGATTTTCATCGGTTCGTTGTCTTTTTCGCCAATTGATCGTTTGGAAATCTCAAAGTTTTGCATCAAATCCTCATACTCCTCTGTACAGTTAACATTAATTGCATCGATAACAGGTCGACTAAAGACTCGGACCAGAAAGTCTCGGAAGGCTTGGTTAACCACCTTGCCACCCCACGGCCCACCACTAGCAGTGCGAAGTTCAGACAGTTTATCTTTGCCCTCTACAAGATTAACAGTGATGTCAACAGTTCCGCCTGCAATAAGTATAAATTAATTCCTTAAGACCCCTTAATGACATCCGATAAAACTAACAATAGAAAAATTCAGTAAAAATGACGAAATAAAATTACTAACAAGTTACTCTTTCCAAACATACACTGCTTGTTTCCGCGGTCTAGCTGTAAATTTCGGTCACAAAAAACCTTTCAGCTCCTCACAGCCTAAGTCCGAATCCCAAACGATGCAGAAACACCTGTACGAGGATATTTTATTTCAAAACCGTATGCATTTTGAGTCTTTATTTGTAAATAATCTGTAAAGCTTAAAGCGGCCAAAATAAATGAAATCGTGTCTGTTTGAGAAAATCCAAACAAAATCAAATAAAATACCCACCGCCAGCGTCAACGACGAGAAACTTGTCTCCGGCTTGAAATGTCGACACTTGGTCAATCTCACGTGCCTGTTGGGTACCAGTCATTCGAAAACGGATATTTTGACTGTATATTGCTGCTACTTCCGGTTCTAGGGCTAGTCGTAAATCATCCGTGTGAATGCCGGCCTGCAGTGAAATGTTTTTTTACATTCTGGTCATGATAACTTTAATATGCAAAAAATCATGCCAGATAGAAATGTCGTTAGATTAATTATGCAAGTAATGCCATGTGTTGGGGTCGTCTGATTAAATGTGGTATCCAAACAGTTTGCCATATTAAAAAATGTACAAATGTCTTACCCCTGTGCTGCAGATTTGTGCATAATTGCTGTACAAACTCATTCTTTGTGTAAGTAAAGGTTTATAATCGTGCCTTATTGGTTAGACAGTACAAATCGTGAAAATAATGTTTAAAATCTTTGTTATTTCCAATTCTATATATAAGTAAGATGTGGGTTTTAGCTAAAGTAGGTATAGACATCAGATCTTATTTCCCGGATGATCATGTAAATTGATCTCAATATTAATAAGTCAAGTGGTTTTCTTAGTTTTAAAATAGATGACTCTGCAGCGTGTCTGTGATAGGAAACATGTTTCGAAAAAAGCAATGGATGCATTATGCTTTCTTTTTATATGTATATAGGGCATCAAAAATCAGCATTTCGTTGAAGCTTTTCATTTAACAATAATTAAGTTTAGTTGTGTGAGATAAAAATAGTCCAACCTGTCGGATACAACCGTGTTTTTAATTCAATACCTTGCTGGTAACAATTAATTTTAAAGTGCTACGGATTTCGCAGTAATACATGTAAATTCTTACCCTAGCAACAATTGCTAAATGGAATACACTTAACTTTGGAACTATATCTTTGACAAAATGGGAATTACTTTTTAGCATGTCATTTTAGGACTTTAAACCACTTTTAGATCACAATATTATGTACTTTCGTATAACAAGCTCAAGTGCGCACGTGTGACGGGTGTATTTGTGAGTATGAGATTGTTTGCAAGGTAAAAATCGTGCATGCCCGTGCATAAACGTATGGATGTAAGGTGACTACGCGTATGTGTGAATCTGTGTTTATGGGTGTGTATACATGTTATTAGTACCTTTGTAGCTGCAGCCCTCATGAATCGCTTGTTGTCGTCAGTCCATATGGCGGGAATTGTTACAACCCAAGTGACGTCATCTTCGATAAGCTCATGGTCCAGCTGTTTGGAGCACATGCGTAGAAGATCATCTTTAAGGTAACCGATAGCCAGCGAGAACACGGTCAATGCAGGGAGGGAGCGGCCATCTGCGCCATTCAGCTTCAGCCCAAGGCAGTCGCGCTAAATAATTTACTGGCCGACTCATTATTAATTTTTTATCATTTAAACAACTGCAGCTGTATACTGTTTCCACAAACACATACAATGGTTTCCACAAATGTTTAAAGGTGGTATCTGACAAAACATCTCAAATCATTCAAGTTAATTATTGCTACATGAATAGATCCAGCGATATGCTGTTTATTGATGTCATTCATCTAAGTATAATACGAAGCATAGCACGTCACTGGTCATAGCAAACAGGCTTTTCCTATCGGCTGCACAGATAGCTATTTTTAAAGTAGGAAAACCACGTAACCACTTACTTTTGAGATCACGTTTGATTGCCATCCGGGTAATTCAAGGTGACGTCGATATCTATTTTTAACATAAATGTGCTTATATACAGATCTGGGAAGAATGGAGATTGTTCACGACTTGTACAGTCAAACAACCAAAGTAGTATTCACAATCGTCTTTGCTTAGATTATAGCACGAGTTTATGTAGAAATGGCACCAAGATTCCCGCAAAGATGCATCATATATAATTACCTGTATTTTACGTAGGCAAACTGTCGGATACCACCTTTAGAATGATAAATAGTACTAGAAAGAAAGAAGCCAACAAGAAAAACCTACTAAACGTCGGTCACAATAACCATTATAAACGATTTTAGACACTTTGGAACGATGTTTGGATAATTTTCTTTTCCTGTGTTGGGCGGCCTTATGACAATTGATTTGTTGATATCCATATGGTACGTTCGTTACAAGGTCATAGGTATTGTTAAAGGTTTGCAACGAACGGGCCACATTACGGCTCTTAATTGGCCCACCGTATTAGCGCTTCAGGGACAACGATATTGTTCGTGTTTTAAAGTAATCTGATACTTTATTAAGTCAGTTAATACTTTAATTCATTTGCTTATTTAGTAATTTGATACTTTAAGTCATTTGAGCCCTCCAGAACGTGATATATGACGTAAGTTTGCTTCAGTATCACATTTATTTTACTGTTTAGAAGTGGAAGTACACTGTTTGCAGGGAAGTATGCGCTGGGTGGTCAGGTCATTAAGACTGAATGGGCTGTGGATATCATCTGTGTGATGAACCGGAGTTTTTGTCTGGATTGCTTCGGTTGTCCTACCAGAGGCCAAAAGACACAGTCAAAATAGTTTGCTGATAGAGTACCTGTTTTCGAAAATTTGCGACATTTTTAAGGTGTTTCCATATGTATAAAATAATTCGAATAGGATGTACCATAGTTGAAAAAAAAGAAGAAACCACGTGAAAACAACTCCCCTAAAATGAGGTTGAAGTTTTAAAGACCCTTATTTGTTTACCTGTTTATAGAGACACATTTTGAAATTCTTGAAGAAGTAGAACTCTTCATGTCGGTTTTCATCGACAAGGTCAATATACCGCTGCTCAGCTTCGAATCCGAACGCTTCTAACGTCTGGCCGTCAGCACATATCAGAGCGCAAGTTGACGTTTTGTCGTACAGTGTTCCACCTTTGCTCCTGACCATTAGATAAAATTATATTTAATAGACATTGATGTTCCACTTACATTTGAACATACATTTATTAATATATTGTCAAAAGCTCCGAAGTTTAAAATCCATTAACTATATATTATCGCTATACAATAAGCAAAGCAGTGGTTTCCGTTTTGTCGAATTACTTAAAAGTTCATATTTCTCGGGTCTTAGCGGGTGTTGACACAACTGTTATCTGGAGTATGTTTACACGACTTGAGAATGAGAAATGTAAAAGTCCAACATATTTTACTAATGCACATAATTTCCTTTAGATGTCATATTAACAAATGGTATGTCGGTGATAAAGAACCATTCAGTTGTGGTCTTGCTGGTTGCATGTCAGATGAAAAATACCAACTATTTAACTAAAGTGAACTCAGTACCAAACATTTAAGCGTTTTATTCCAGTTTACTTCCCTGCGTTTAGGCATGGATATGATTGTCAAACTACACTTATTCAAGATGAATTTTTAGATTTTTCAAATGACACATGGTGCTAATACCATAAACACAACCATTCAATAAGTGATAAGCGTCTTATGATAGCTGATATCCACTCCCCTATAAAAAGAAACAATGGTTCTTCCAAATCCCTCCATTACACAAATAAAGGGTAAAACAAGCAATACACAAAATGAAAACCTTGTTCAATCTATTTCAGAAAAAAACTAAATCTAAAAGGAAAAGATGTAGAGTAAATAGAAACTTAGTTGTCCATTTTAAAGAAAATCCGTAAACAATTACTTTACCAGTTAGTGCGAAGAATGGTGCTAACTCTGGTCAACCTTCAAACCTGGTTTAACCAATAAGGGACATAAACTATAGAACAATACTGTGGTACATGTTTATGAACAATACAATTTTGTAAATAAGGAGGGTGGCGTTTGTCATATATTTATTGGTTTCTTCGTAAATTTTACTCAAGAAATGTTACTATCGGTAAAAGCTATATCCCAGTAGATGAGAATCACGGTAGCATTATTAAATTAAGTCACTTAACCAAAAGAAAATTAATTAAAGTTTAAAGAAATTGATGACAGTTTTTCCGAAAGCAAAATAGATCCCTCAGTTCTTAGAAAGCAACTGGCCACGATGGAATATCTGCCAAACTCTTTAATCATGCCCAACCATATTTTGTTAAACCCATTACTCAGCTTATAAATCAGTAATTTAATAGCTCTTCCTTTCCAGATGGGCTTAAAATTGCACGTGTTGTTACAGTACTTAGAAAGAATGGTTTATTAGACAAACAAAACTATAGACCAGTAAGTATCTTACCAGCGATGTCAAAGCTTTTTGATAGAGCCATCCATTGACAGCTTATTTCGTTAATTATCGTTTTAATGTTTACTTGAGTCAGTCTGAAGTAAAATTACTATGTGTAACAATATATTTCCAGCTTAAATTCCCATATTAAACACATATCTCTTCTATTTAAATTAGCATCATGACAACTCTTTGCTTTAAAACGCATTCACGAATATCTTTAACTTTTGCCCTTTAACATGTCATTTTTGTGTTCTCGTGCATTACATATACGATCTATCTATACCAGTTTTAATAACGAAAGCACTGCAGGCATTAAGGTATTCGCTGCTTCGGTAAAGTAGTCATATTTATGCGATAATTAAAAACGGTGTATATAAATAGACGCACACAGTTTTGTGTTAGATAACTTCTTAAAGGCATCTCAAAACCCTTATATAAGTGACCCCCCCATTCATTGCCCCACCCAGCATGTGAGGGCATCTGTTTTCTGATAAGCCAGGCTGCCACAGTCTGTAACGATGTGTCTGTCACACAGGTATTGTTCAAGATCCAAGTGTATGTATGCTATATCTGGGGGTTGAACATAGTCAATCACAGTTTGTAAAGGAAACAGTTGTGAATATATATATATATATATATATATATATATATATATATATATATATATATATATATATATATATATATATATATATATATATATATATATATATATATATATATATATATATAAATCTTTATTTGTTTTCTTTCTTACTTTGTTGGTTGATTTTGTTATTTCTTATACATTTTGTTATTTCATTCTTTTAGTTCTGATATATATTTTAAGTTATATTTTATTTTGATTTGTAAAATGTAACGAAACGTTTCTAACAAAAGCAATTTAAAAAGTCATTCATTGTCAGAATAATGTCCTTCAGACTCATTTTAATTCATTTTGAATACTAAAATTTGTATTTCTTATGTATTTTCAAAATCAAATATTTAGCTATGAAATAAATACATAATCATGCAGTTACAAAATTGACATCTAGTAATTAATGCAATAAAGAATATGCAAGGGATCATACAGTAAACAACCCACATTATCACTAACATTAATGTTTATGGCTTTGTGTAAAACTAGCCTGCTGTCTCACTTCCATACTAGCAGGTAATTTAGTTTTGCATTAACCCATCAGAGGTTTTACTGTGACAGATAAGTACTATGTTGGCTAAAGATTCCCTGCAGTGATGACCAGCAATTAGCAGGTCTGGTCACAGCAGGTCGGGACCTGGCTCAGTGGGATACCACATTCCTTTCGAGATGCCTTTAAACTATACAACTCCTCGTTCAATGTAGTTGACATATGATAAGCAGAAGAGGTCGAGGACCAAGACCGGGAGAGGTGATCTATATGGCACTTTGCTGGCTACACAACACACGTTTAATAGGATGATGTATCTCTACGCGGTCTAGATAGGGGTTAATGTATTAAGTAGGTTATTTTGCATTTACTTCTAATTTAAAAATGATGTACATACGATTGTCAATTGTTGAAGATTTTGTACTGATACGAAGTTTTAATTGTGTGACTTTTTCGCATCACATCATATATTATAAATACGCTGAACTATTTCGCGCTAGGAAAAGATGAACTCTGTTAGGTCGGCTGCTTTTCACTGAACGTACATACAAATGTACTGGATATTATCCCGAATTTCCACGACATGCTGTAACGCTAAAGACAAAAGAATTAAATATGTGACTATTTTGTTTAAATAATGGAAAGATTGTGAAAATGTCATTTGAGTCGACAAAGCATTGGAAGAAACGAATTCTATTCGGTGGTTCTTCTTGCGTGATGGCTTAGGATGGTAATAAGTATACGAACCACTTTCCCATTTGGACATTCGATTGGTCGTGGGTGAAGGACAATGCCCACCCTGAGTACGTCGTTCCGAGGTCAATGGCCGCTGAGGCGATCTTTAGCCCCGTCTGAACGAAGATTTTTATACTTTTAATACTTTGTATGTCTTTTTGAAGAATGTCAATCATCATCATCATCATCATCATCATCATCATCATCATCATCATCATCATCATCATCATCATCATTACACCAACAACAGCAACAAAATCATCATAATTATCCATTTGAGGTATTCTTTGAAGAAGTATTAACCGTATTGGTCTGTTAAAAGAAGCTTACATAGAATTTCTTAAAATATTGCAACAATTGATGCAAAAAAATAAATTTTGGGTAATAAACACTCCACATGATACATGTATACAGTACACCAGCGAGTTCAGTTGTTCCGGATGCATATCTTTTGATAATCCAGCGTTGTTAAAACAGTCGATATTGTATGCACATGATGATATGCAAGAGTATTTATCTTATCTTTTTATAGTCTAAGTTATCTCACTCCTTTACAAAAGGTTGTTGAAAATAAGGTGGTGGGGGCGAAAACTTTAATTCGAGTCATCTTCAACAGTTTCTGTACACAGTTAGAACTGCGTATTTTATGAAAGGAACACTCGCAAAAACCTCGGCCATTTCTAAGCAATTCGGAAAAGCGGCATATTGTTCAGATTGTGAAAGGAAAATGTATTTCGAAAATACCGGCTATTTTACATTCAGAAATAGACCTCGGCAGTAATATGGTAGTTACAGTAAGATGACAGCTAAACCCAAAGGCCTAGATATACAGTTTGTTGACATAATATGTAAAAAATAAAACATCACATATAACAATATATTAAAAAGAGAATGAGAGAGAGTGTGTGTGTAAGAGAGAGAGAGAAAGAGAGAGAGAGAGAGAGAGCTGGGTAGTTATGTTGAGCTATTTTTATTGCAGAAATCGCATATTGCTTATCGATTTGATATAGACAAACTGCCCCTGCCGCCTTTAACGTCAAAAGTAACCAAGAAACCAATATTATCAATTTCTTACAAAACATTAATACCTGAAAGCGCTCATTTAATATTTTAACTTACAATAATATACAGATTAATTAATACGTGTATTTGAAATAACAAAGCAATGTCAATCAATTCGAATTCAAATGTAAATATCACATTTACCTTGATGGGTTTATGTGCTGCCATCCTTCACACACGCGTTTACTCATGTGGTGCATTCAGGTCGATGGTTTATATGTAGTGACAGATTTTGTTATGATAAACTTAACCAGCAATAAAGCGTTACGAAGAGGTGTAAGAGGCGCAACTGGATCGATAACAATCCAATATGCCGCTTGGAACAGGTTATTAATCGATTGAAGACTTGATGAGGGGGCAGACCAAGTAAACAGTGTACATTTCACATGAGTTGCAATATTGTTCTTTTATAAGAGCAACATTATACATTTTCATTTTCCCATGTGCTTTGTTTTAATATTTTGACTGTTTCAGGGTTATTTAACTCACATTTTATGACTATATATGCAAACATGTACGGCTATATGCCAAGACTCAAGTTGCTAGTGTTGGAGGAAGGGTTTGGTGTGTTGAGTATTGTCTTACTGTGGCTGGAAGCTTGTACATTCCCGCATTTGTGCTAAGAAAGACACTGTTGTAACTGTAACAAGACTAAAGAGTCACAAAAGCGGACAAAAATATTGGGTTTACACCGGTGTTCGAACTACATACTATCTTGTTAGCAACGGTACTCAACCTACTAAATTATTTAAGCCTACACCAACTAATTTCAATTTCATCGGCGAAATAAGTACGCGTATGATTTTTCTAATGCGTCATTTTATGTATGGCAATGGAGACTAGGCGAGTCAATTGTGACCAAGAATGATTCTAATGTTAGCATTGATATTATAATATGTTTAAACTAGGTGTTCAGGTTGTTCTATTGTCTAATATTGATTTATGAGTGAACAACGTGACACACTGTACCTGGTAGCGCAATGGATAGAGCGTCGGCTCTAGGTACGAGAGGCCCCGGCTTCGAACCCGGACCGCGACATACTTGCCTGCTTTCCAGTGCGTTGCGTAATTGATTTGCTATTGACAAAATTAAAGTGGCTAATATTTTTTACAAGTTAAATCTGTTTTTCTCTAATAACAAATGGGTCATTGCTCCCTGAAAAGGTCCTGCAGAACATTGTTCATTGATGCCGCAGATCTGTATGATGTTCTTACATAGCATAAACCCTCACTCGTCATTTCAAACGATATTACGTTTAATATCACATTATCATCCCGGTAGTCTTCTCTGACGTCGATATCTTTTCTTTTACTTTTATCTTTTAGCACAGATCACTATTGTGCTTATTTTTAGATTTTGAAAGAATGAACAGTTTGGGTGTGTCTTTCAGCTATTTGTACTTTCTTACAATATAGGAAGTTTTCAAAATCGTTCTTACTTAGACTTAAATATGAGTTTATGAAGAAATCATGTCCCAATTCCATCAAACAGTGGACTATTATTGTTACATGCATTTGATTAAAGCAAACTGTCAAATGCCAGATTTAAGAACATCCAGAATATTATGTACATAACTAGATCTATTTTTCTGTCTTTAGGCAGTGTCGTGAAAGTGTTTCCTTTAATATATAACACAATCACTTACAATATACTGTGTTTGTAATACTTTATTTTGATTATATAAAGGTTTTAAGATAATATAAGTGCAGTCAGTATGGGAGTTTTGCTTAATTGCATCAATCATGTGTGAGTCTCTCTCTCTCTCTCTCTCTCTCTCTCTCTCTCTCTCTCTCTCTCTCTCTCTCTCTCTCTCTCTCTCTCTCTCTGTCTGTGTGTGTGTGTGTGTGTGTACATGAAGAGAAACTAACAGCTAAACGATCAGATTGGTGGTTTGTAATGTAAACATGTGGAAATAATTTGTTTTATTGCCCACATATTTATCATGAGACATATAGAACTTTCAAATAGCTCAATATTATCATTTTACTTCATACATACTAGTATTTGCATAAGGATGATGAGTTAATTTTCTGTTGTTCTTATTTTGGTCAGCCCTGGACAGTTAGGGTCTTCCAATTACCCTGCCAACAACACATATTTACGGTCCCTTTTATCAACAGTTGGTGGCACCAATAGCCATGTTGCTACTGTTGGAGGTCTGGTGTGTCGAGTGGTGTCTTACTACGGCTGAAAGCTTGTACATTTCGCCTTTGCGCTAAAGAAGACACGGATGTAACTTAACAAGACTAATGTGTCACAAAAGCGGAAACAAAAAATGAGCCTAAGCCGGTGTTCGGACTATTCCCCATCTAGATAGCAAGGGTACATTACATACTGAGCTATTTAAGCCTACCACCAATGACACCGCTTGCCTTTTCATTCGTTAGTGTATGTATGTCGAAGGAGACTAGAAGCACCAACTGTGTCTAGACATGCTCCATATGTTAAAATTAATATTGTAATCTGTTTAAAATCGATGTTCACGTGATTATATTGTGTTATGCAGATATACATTAAATGCACAAAAAGGAATATATGTATATTTGACATTTTACAGTACCGTGTATGCTATATCGATTATAACAGAGAGATTAAGATTGGGAGTTTTCTAAAATTATCTTTATTTTGTGAGTCTGTTTACATGTTTCATTCTTTAAAAGATGTACAGCTAAATATTTTAAACTTTTTACTAATTGATTTTTTGAGTTCTAAAGAAAGAAACGATATGTAAGTCTTGCGGCTTCAGAGATCATTATGTTTGTCTTACTGACATTAACTTTTAGTTTCCATTTTTCACAGCATACTTGAATATCTATGTCTAAAATATGTCTAAGAAGCTTTGTAGTGATTTAGTTCGTTTGAAAATACAACGGCGGCGTCTGCCAATAAGAGGGTAAATATTCGAGTATCTGCAATACTAAGAATTCTTTCAAGGTTATTATTTACATATAAGTAATATATCACTGAGAAGACATAAACATAAGATGCTGCTGGCGGGATCTCCTTGCTTTAGGCCAATTGCAAATACAACAGCCTCAGGCACAGACCTGTTATATTTTTTCAACAGAGTTAACAACTGTGTAAAAAGCTATCTGTGCAGCGTGGCTCAGTTTCACAAGGATCTAATGCACTAATAAGCATCATTTTGCTGGATTTTGTCATGTAATAGTGATTTAATTGGTTGCATTAGAAAGAAAACTGGTCCAACCGGTCAGAAATACACCTTTAACCGCTGACAAGGTAAAACTTACGCCGCTTAAAGAGGGCTTTCAGCGCTTTGATTATGAAGTCATTATACGAAGGTTTATTTACAGATGGATTATCCCCGATTAGAAGTGCCACCTTGCGGGTCTAAATTTCGCGATACCAGTTGTCACATTTTAGGTAAGAGATTTGCACGGTTGATTTGTAATTTGCAAATTATATGATAAAAAATGTAAAATTGTTTATACATAAAGTTGAAATGTCAACTGTACATTTTGATAAATGCCACCCCCAAACCCATGGCCGCATTGCCCCAAGTAAGGGGTAGTTTTCCCCTCAAGGCCGATTTTCGAAGTTTTCTCCACGCTTAATTGAATTTTATGTATTATTAGATAGAAGAAAGATTACTTGTCAGAACAAATAATGATATGTCCATTTTGCTCCTAGACAAAATGTTTTACATTATTGAAAGACTGAATAAAATCGGAAAAGTACGTATTTTCTCAAGGTTTTTAACACTTATCAGTGAAATCTAACGTTTTTGTAAGTTATTAATTGGTGTTAGCAGTTTCTTTTCAGACTTTGTCTGTCCACTTGTCTTCCCTCTTCCTTGTAATGTTGTTTCTCTTCTCTTCATACTTCCTTGTAGTGTCCTTCAGCTCTCTTCCTTCTTCCTTGAAATGTTTCTGTACGAAACATTCTTGCAGACATTTTATCTATGTAAAAATCTAATCTATCTAAAACAACAACACTGGTCTTAAACGTTCCTTAAAAATAAAGACTATCATGACTTTTTCTTTGATGTAAACGTGTACGGAAATGGCCGAAGATGATCGGAATGTGACGTGACGTTTGCATTTGGAACACCCCACCCTTTCTCCAGCGAAAAAAGAAATAGGGGTTACTAATGGTTTGCAGCTATTTAGTCAAATCGAGTTTAAATTTCGCCGTCGACTTTATATAGAGTCTTAGATACTGGCTACCTTGACAGAAGTATCCCTTACATACTCTACAAGACCCTCAATCTGCAAAGGAAAACGAAGCAGAACTATTTAAACGTCAGCGAAAATACGAGCACTTTTTTGCTTATAGATAATTTTCATGTGATGTCATAGGCACTGATAAGACCGTTTAAGGCAGCCATCTTTGAAGGCAGAAGCTAATGCAGGCCGAAATCTGGAAATATGAGCTGTATTAAACTCAATACTGTGTTTTTAATTTTCAATCTATTTTACTGAATTTTATATCAAATTTAATAGCTCTTATAAAGTATTTTAAATATCAAAACTATAAATTTAAAGTTTGAAAGGTAAAAAAAAGATACAACCAAAAAGTTACACTGTTCATTTTGTTTAAGGATGAGCCAATAATTTTATACATTTCTGTGTATTAATTATTGGTGCATTTGTCAATTTTAAAAATATTTCATTCGAAAAATATTAATTACAAGAGCTTTCCAATGGTGTACGGCTTTTAATTTTTGGACCACAAATAAATAAATTACAAGAAAATAAAATTTACCTTATCAATTAGACAAAACATGGTTTATCTTATGACATGACAAAACGAGGCTGATTTATGCGCTATTCATTCCAGCCTCCATTCTGACAGATCGTCTGTATGGGCCGGAAAGGTTTCCAAGACATAACCGGGACCAAAGCGAGGCAGATGGGGAGCTAAAATTAAAACTAAGTGTCATAAAATACATAATCATTTGGTTTCTTTGTTCGAGCAATATTAATTTATTAAAAGAAAGTTACCGGTCTCTGCTGGCATGTTTTCGTCACTTGATCATTTTCATTAAAAAATTCATAAATTGTGTTTTGTTTGCGATTAGACGTCACAGTGGCACACACTAACCGTTTTAAACCATTACCTACGCCGCATATCTTAATTAACGAAAGTTTCTTTTTTAAAGTTTTGTCAAGCGCTTTCTTAACAAGTTGGTGTTATTGCCACATGAATGAACTCGCTAAAAAATGAAGGAGTTAAGCGCCTTTAGCGCTTTGATCAAAATAACCAGTCTACTGCAGTATACCTCACTTCCGGTGTTGAAACCCGTCTAATAACAACAGCAAGCATGTACGGACAGCCGATAATCGTTCTCAGTAAGTCAGTTTTATGTATAAAATGTATATAAAAATTACACTTGTTTAGTTTGTGTATATTCTAAATGGTCTTATTTCTTTTTCAGACCAGAACACGAAGCGTGAGTCTGGCCGAAAGGTCCAGGTTGGCAACATCAACGCTGGCAAGGTAAGAGACATGTTTTCACATGGTGGTCGCCATGACCGATTCTCTAGAAGCTTCCACGAGAAATTCGTCTCAATTGACAGCGATTTAGAATGTCAAAAGTCACGTAATTCATTCACTTGAGCAAGTTATTTCTGTTTTACATTGTTCAGTATTTAACGGCGCGACATCATTTATCAAATAGAACAAATAAATGAAGACAGACTTGTTATTCAAGGGAGATAACTAAACGATAACTTTCCGGTGACAGTACAGTTCATATGTAATCAGTATGCTATTACCACTGAGAAAAAGTAATAGAAAATACTTTTAAGGTATTTAAAGTATGTTGTTATGTAATGTATTTCAGTAAGGTATGTTTTCATCTGTGGAAACTGTTCAGCATTTCTTGCAAGTACCCAAAACTCAAGGTAGACACGTACATTTGATGTGTTTCTGTTCAACAGAGGTTTTTAATGAAAATCTGAATTTTTGATAACTCAAAAACTTGTGTAACTTTTGCACTTGAAGTTTTTACTTCTGCAAAACAGATTATTGAACCACACAAACAATAATTAACTGAATTATCAGATTTGAAAAATGAATAAAGTAACAACTATTAGGAATATTTTTTTATTTAATCAATCACAACTAATACTTTCCTTCTAATATATTCAATGCTGTATTTTGATTTGGACTCCAAAAGCACCACCCTTATTTCATCATGCTTTTTTAATTTCATCCAGGCAATTGCAGATATCATTCGAACATGTTTGGGTCCACGGTCAATGTTAAAGATGTTGATGGACCCAATGGGTGGTATTGTCATGACCAATGATGGTAATGCAATCCTCAGAGAGGTGAGTGGCTTTCTTTAGCTCCTCTCTAATAGTGTTTGTAAAATGTTTATGGTGATGAACATGTATTATGATGTCAATGTACTGATAATTAGGAGTGTATTTTATGTGTCCAGTTTCTACTGTGAATTTTGCAGCTATTATCTCTATATGGTATAAACTGTGTAATGTTAATCAACATTAACAGTAAACCTATTTTGTTTGGACCAGCAGAACCTAAGTGCCATTGTTGACTGGGTCTACCCAGATATTTGTATAACTATAATAAGTGTTACATGAAAAATTTTGTGTGAAGTCCTATATAGTGTTGCAAGATTTAGCACGATAGCCATTAAATTTTTTATGAGGATGGCTCCTATCTCTATAAATTCTTAATAAATGTAAGATCTGACTATGCATTTATAATTAATTGATATTGTCGGAGGTTATGAAAAAAATTCTGTTTGGTTGTAGATCAATGTCCAGCACCCAGCTGCCAAGTCCATGTTGGAGGTGGCTCGTACACAGGATGAGGAGGTGGGCGATGGCACGACATCAGTCATCATCCTTGGTGAGATATCAAAATGTCTTAATCAACCTTAAGCTGTCTTTCATTCTTAGCGTGTCAACCATATTCAATCAAACCTGATAAATTATATTGCTAGGGCCTTAATAGCAGAGCCTGAGCAGACTGCTTCCAGAACATTCTGGCTCCGGATGATCTGGATCTAAACCATTTGCTTAAGCCAAGACAGAGCATCGTTTGTTCACACTATTTAATCGAATTGGATCTGCTTTCATTTATTAGTCATCTCACTTAACTCAACTTTAACTCAGGTCTCTGTGATTATTAAATAGATGAAGATTCAGGTTAGCCTTTTCAACAGGTAATTAAATGTGCCTTTTTACAGGAGGGGAAATGTTGTCTGTAGCTGAACCATTTCTTGAACAACAGATGCATCCAACTGTTATCATCAGTGCTTTCCGTATGGCCTTGGAAGATCTGCTGGAAATCCTGAAGAACAAAGTCTCCACCCCGGTAGATGTGACCAGCAGAGAGGAGATGCTGAAAATCATCAAGAGCTCAGTCGGCACCAAGTTCATCAGCAAGTGGTAAGCATTATGTCACCACATTTCAGATTAGGTGCTCAATTCTCAAAGCCTTTACTTCTCCCAAAAATCCTATGTAGGTGGGACTTGCTGCAATTAGTAAGTTAAACCGATGAAGACCAGATCTTGTAACGTGTACCAAAGTCATTGAAAATGGTAGTGGTATAGCTCCCTTGCTAACGTTTAGGCAATTATAAGGGTAGTTCAACAACTGGTTGGTGGTAGATAGAGCCAGTTATCCATGCCCCATGACAGGCCAGCGGTCAACTCCGATGAGCATGAAACTGTCAAGTGCATGAACATAGGTTATAAACTTACCTTTGTGCAGTTTTGTCAGTAATTGTTGTAAACTGTCATTTAATAAGAACAACAAAGTTAAAAGGCAGCATATAGTAGTTAGATAACAATTTAGATATCCATAAAAGAAATCTGAAATATTTCTTCAACTTGATGAACTTTTCATTGAACAATCATTATTAAGCCAGAGAACAACCATTTGGAATCTACACACTTTATTATTCGTAAAAATATTAATAAACTGTTAAAATAGCTATCTGTTAAAATCGCAATGCCTAAGTGGAAGTCCCTTCAGGTCATGTGAAGCAGTTAATCACAAGCACTCTCTTTACCATTTTGTTTGTCAAAGATGACAAATATAAACAAGTGGCCATGTGCACAAGAAACATGCTTTCTGGTCCAGTCCCAGAGAAAAGCTTTTGAATCTAGCTGTTAAGTCAGTTGTGAGTACCTGTATTTCCATATTTAGCTGAACTATGGCGTATATTGCTTTACTTATTAAGTTTGGTTGTCAATTTATTTATTGATTTGAGTATTAAGGCCCACTTTATATTGTTACGGCAACTTCATTTTAAACAGTCGCACAAAATAGTGAAATTTTACATTTCCTTGATGTTAAAATTTTGTGTGTGTGGTTCATGTGATTTTGCTGTTTAAACAACTTCATAAATACTAAGAAAACCTATTACTGTTAATGTTTTTTATATATTTGTTGAAGGGTGTCTCTCAGATCACCGCATGCTTATGACAAACTACTCAGTACTTGAAATTGTATTTGTAAAACAATTATTAATCCTATAAATCTCTGATGTTTATGTACAATGTATTTCAGGTCTGACCTGGCTTGTAAGATAGCACTTGAGGCCACATCAACTGTTGCAATGGAAGAAGGCGGAAGGAAAGAGATAGATATCAAGCGTTATGCCAAAGTGGAAAAGGTGTGTATCTGTTTTTGGTCAAAATTTTAGTAAGCTTTATCCAAAGATGGTATTTTATACCTGAAATTGCCAAAACTGTACCATTACATTTATTACATATATACAGTTATCATGTTTATTGTTTTATTTATACAATTGTTTCCATAATTAAATTTAATGTAAAACCAAATGGTTATAATATATTATTTACGAAAAATTAATTACCATAATTGATTATTAATTGTTTTCCTCTGCCAACCAGATCCCAGGGGGTACCATGGAGGATTCAGAGGTACTCAGAGGTGTCATGATCAACAAGGATGTTGTTCATCCCAAAATGAGCAGGTATTCCTTGCTAGCCAACATTAAAATAGTTACAGCTACAAATTCAATTTGAAAGACATTGTATCCATTTTTTAGATGTAAGTGCTGTCAGTACATATCTCAATAACAAGTGCTTGTGCAATAAAGACACTTCACACATCTTCTGTTGATCAATCAATCGAAACTCAATTTCAAAGTTTCTGGTTAGATTTAGTGAGATGTGGACCTAGTTGAATTGAATTCTTAGAAAATATTTAATATATGTATTATTAAGCTACACAGTCAAGTACTCTGTAAAGTTATTGTATATTAAACAAAGCCAAAATAAATATTTGCTGCTAGCCCTTTCCTCACCTGTATTACAAATACTCCTTAGCAAAGTTCAGAACTTTCTAGCATTTGTTCTCTCTCCTTCTTTTAATGTAAACACAGACAACAGATCTTTTTCTTTTTTATTTGCTTCCTTAAGTGTTTATATTTTTACTAGAAGAACAATGCAGAAACTTATCTGTGGAAACTCACAAAGCAAAAGCCTAAATAATTCTGATTTTTTTTTTTCCAGACATATTGTGAAGCCACGTATACTTCTACTTGATTGTAACTTGGAATACAAAAAAGGAGAAAGCCAGGTATGAAAACTTGATTTATGCTTTTTTAACTATGCCCATTCCCCATAGTACAATGTTTGTTTAAATACTTGCTAGTTCTGTGTAGGAACATTTCAGAAATGGTATAAATTTAAAGAAATGTACTACCTCAAATAAATTAGACAAGTAATTTTCATAAGTTAAAGTTCGATGTAGGGATTTGTTATGATTTGCATTTGATTGATATTGCGGATAGTTATATTACTCATTAGAAAAAACAATGTCTTGAGCTTCAAGTTCTCACATTCTTTATTGAATTGCAATTGAAACAGAATAAATTTCCTTTTTTTTTTTTTTTATTCAGACGAATATTGAGATAACAAAAGAAGAGGACTTTGCGTAAGTGTTTTGAAACATATAATAAAAGTACTAACACTGAACTATCAGTTGATTACCTGTTAATGTTTGATAAAAGGTATAATTTCTCATCAAACAACAGCATATTCTCCAGCAAGTGACTGCTATCTTGGTATTTTTGTAGCAAATTGTTTAAAAAATCAAAATTCTGACCAGAACTGGTAGTACAATCGATAGAGCATCAACTCCAGGTACGGGAGGCCCCGGGTACGATCCCAAGTCGCGACATGCGAAAGTCGTTAAAGATGGTAGTGGTATAGCTCCCTTGCTATTGCTCAAGCATATATAACAATAGTTCCACAACTGGTTGGCCCGGTGTCAGGATAATGTGACTGGGTGTGGTATCATGCCAGGTGTTCACAGCATGCTATACACAGTGTATGCAGCACTAAATTTGCTTCAAGTGGACACAGTCTCCATATAACTGAAATACTGTTGGTGGGACGTTAAACCCAACAAACAAAATTCTGATTATGTATTTGTTTAAACCAAACAGGCATTTACCGTATTTTCTCACTTACAAGATGGGGATTTTTCCTCAAAATTTCAGTTTGAAAGTGTGAGGCTCGTCTTATAGGCGGGGTCTAGTGACCTGGCAAAAAGTTTTCTCATTGTTTTAGGGCAAAAACATACCGCATAAACTTGTAAGCGGTTATGCAATAACCCGATGTATCGTCATAATAGACCGCCTACAATTTACCTCAATTGGCCTTTGACGTATTTCGGTCAACGATTAACTGTCTCACATACATTTCCCTGTGTTCTGCATGAAACTCGGCTAATTATCCGTTCTTAGACACTGAAACAAACTTTAAACTTCAGTCTTGCCAGACTTGTTGACGTAGATCAAAGAAATTAATGTCATGCCGCCATGCGCTTCAGGATGTTCATGCAGCTGAGACTAGATACATCCCACAATGTGTGAAAATTACAGTCACTGTTTATTAATTAACCCTTTTGTTGAGACAGCATGACTGGTCAATGCTCCTGTTCATTTTTTCGCCTCGTCTTATAAGCCAGTTGAAGTTTGGGGCCCGTCTTATAAACAAATAGAGTATTTATGGAGAGGTAAAATGGTGTAGTGGCTTTTAATCTTACTTAATATCACTGAAAGTTTTACATCAATTCAGTATGTGCTTATGGTAGTATGTCAATAACTTGCAAATGTGCATACAAAAACTGATAATTTGCAAACCTTTAATACAGCCGCATCCTGAGAATGGAAGAAGAGTTTGTGGAGAAAATGTGTAACGAGGTAATCGCCCTGAAACCTGACCTTGTCATCACAGAGAAGGGAATCTCCGACCTCGCCCAGCACTACTTTGTCAAGGCTGGCATTAGTTGCATCCGTCGAGTGAGGAAGTCAGATAACAACAGAATTGCAAGGTTTGTGAAGTCTTGTTGTCTTGTGTTCTTTTTTCTTTTTTGGGGTGCTAAACTTTCCAACATTGTGCTTTTAGTGTACATTGTTTTGTGGAAAGCTGGTTTGTTGCCTTTACTGTGATAACAGTATTCATTTATTTTATTCTGCTTATTTTAACATCAAATGAGAGCCAAAAACTGATGTATGATTATGATTAATTACATCAAATAAAACCAATTATTGTATGTGTTGTATTTCAGGGCATGTGGGGCGACAGTTGTGAATCGTACTGATGAGTTGCGTGAGGAGGACCTGGGAACAGGCTGTGGACTCTTTGAGATCAAAAAATTTGGTGACGAGTAAGTATATGGGATAGTCTTACCTCAATATTCAATTTGAATATTTGACACTCATTTTTTTATGCAACAGTACTATAAGAAATGCTCAAGTTGACCAGCTTGTACTTCATTTATTTATTTAAATTTAAAAAAAGTATGTTAAGCTTCATGAATGTTAAGTTTAATTAAAAAAATATATGTATATAATAAATAATTTATATATATATATATATATATATATATATATATATATATATATATATATATATATATATATATGTATATATATTATCAGCCGCAATAGGTTAAGTGATAAAGCACTGTCTTGCAGATCGGGGGGTCGCTGGTTCAAACCCCGGGTCAAACCAAAGACTTTAAAGTTGGTAGTAGTGGCTTCCCTCCTAACGCTCAAGGCTTAGGGCACAGCTTTACGCCTGTCTCGTGGTTGTCAGTATAATGGACCGGCTGGGTTCAGTCCCTGGGCACCTCATAAGTGCCCCTGTGCTATAATGTCGCTGCACGATATCGGCAAAAATGCTGGCAAATCCTATCCCCATATATATATTAACTAAGCATTTTTACTTCATAAGATCTCAGTTGAAAACCTTCTAAAATTAAACTATGATTGGATATCTTAATAAAAAAAAAATGAAAGAACCTTGTGCATTATTTTTATATTAATACAGTATTTACAACTTTTTGTTATGTATTTTTTTCAGATACTTTGCCTTCCTGGTAGAATGTGAAAACCCTAAGGCATGCACTATTCTGCTGCGAGGTGCCAGCAAGGACATCTTAAACGAGGTAGAGAGGAATCTTCAGGATGCCATGAATGTGTGCCGTAACGTCTTGCAGGAGCCATACCTTGTACCGGGCGGTGGTGCTGCAGAAATGGCTTTGGCACAGGTATGGTGACACAGGTTTAATGAGAATTACATAACATAATAAGGAAATATGTCTTCATTTTAGCTCGACTATTATATGAATGAGGATTAGTATATTTCTCACCTGAGCTTAGAGTATCATTATAGTGCACAGGTTATAAGTTTGAAGGCAAGGAATATCAAGCTTATATCTCAGTAACCAGATTTGAATAAAACTTCTCTTATGCCTTCCTAGTCATCAGACTAATTTAATCAACTATGATAACCCCAGCTTAGATTTCATGAGAATGTGACTAATTCAACTTAGAAAACTTCGTACCACAAGCATGAAGGTTAAAGTTTCATGTGCAAGCACTAATAAGCTCACACCATACTGTCAACAAGTTGAATAGTCGAGCATACAGTTCTTAGCTTTAATTGTTGTATCCCCGTTGTGTCCGCTGAATGTCCATATTTTTTGGTCTTGTTTGTTTTAATCCTCAAAAAGGTATGATTTAGAGATAATTCATTCTGGCTTGTCTGTTTTCTTTTTTCCCTGATGTGACCTAATAATAATAAAAAAGAAGGTATGCTTTAGACTTTTTAGATTTTTTGTTTAGACTCAAAGCAATCTATGTCAAAAAAGGGAAATATGGACATTACTGCACAATGAATTAAGACAAAAGAACTTACCCATTATTAAGATAAGGTTTACAAAGCTTTTTGGACAATAAATGATTGTCAGTATTAGATTATTATTAAAGCTGTTATACTTGTGTTGTTTTTGTTTGTTTTTTCTTTCTATTTCTGTTTGCTCAAAATAAATGAGCAATTATTGTGATATTCCAAAAAAAAATAAGTTTGTCTGCTAATATGTTGGAACCTTGGATTTTTTAGGAAATGAATGAGAAGGCCAAGAGCATCACTGGGGTTCACCAGTGGCCATACCGCGCTGTGGCCAGAGGTCTGGAGGTCATTCCTCGTACCTTGATACAGAACTGTGGGGCCAGCACCATCAGAACACTTACAGCTCTCAGGGTATACTTTTAACACTTCTTAGTATGCTGTAAAACTTCTAAGGAATAAATAAAGTATCTTGTTTTTTCACAAACTGGCGCAGACATGCCAAACCATATAAAGTTATATTTCACAAACACATTTATTCTAATGACATGCCTGGCCAATCAGAAGTGCATCAGATCCAGGTTTGAGAGGCCCCATATTCAAAACAAGGCCACAATAAAGTTATTTATAATGTTAGTTGTATAGCACCCTTGCTAATTCTCTAGTCATTATAAGGTAAGATCTTTTTCTTGTTAGTTCAGGTGTAATGATAATGACTAGGTGTGGTATCATGCAACGTATTCACAGCATGCTTAGATATAAATTGACAGCCATAGAAGTTATGGTGCAATATATGTGTATCAATTTTCACAGGCCAAGCATGCGAACCCGGACAGTGTTACTTGGGGAGTGGATGGAGAGACCGGAAATATTGTCGACATGAAGACCTATGGTGTATGGGAACCTTACTCTGTCAAAGCACAAGTCTACAAGACTGCTATTGAGGTAAGGAGCTGAGTGTAGAGTGTAGTAGTACACATTTCAAATGGGTCTTAAGTCTGACATCACATCTGAAGCAGTTCTAGATAAGCAGATTATTTCTCATGTTTGATCCTTTATCTTTCCACCAAAGCCAATACAGCTGGAACTTGTCAGACATGTGTAGGTGATGCACATTAGGTGACAAATCAGCAATAATATCAAAGAGGTCAATTTGAGGTATATGGGATACACAGCTACATTCATCACATATACTCCCCAGATCTTCATCCCAGGACCCGAGTATTCCATTATCTGTACCCTTAGTTTAGTAATAGTCTACACAGGTTGCCATTCTGTCTGTAAAATATTATATTTCATGTTAGCCCAAATATATTGTGGAGCAGGAGAGCTATTCGAGTTACTGGAGCTTTGGCATAAAGTTCAGGTTCAAGTTTTCAATGCAAGTGTTAAGGTTATAATTTGATTATCAGTGCCAGGATTTGGAATTAATCTTCACTTTGTCATTCTAGAGATGGTACCCACAGATTCTAAGTAAATTTTAATAGTTCCTTGGTGGTGTTTGTGAGACTAATTACACTGATTTGAGTTTAATTTTTTTAGATTATTGCATACACTTTTTATATTGAAGTTAAACTTTTAGTTGCACTAAAAATCATGCTCCTGAAAAAGTTAACTGTTCCCTGTGCAGAAATTGTTCACAATATACTCATGGTGGGCACTTCTGGCACACCTTTGTCTGTAGTGCTGCATCAACAATTTGCTTGTGAAAACCTATTGGTCACAGTTTTGATTCAATTTTCATCAGACTTGATCACCAAACTTAATCAGATTTTTTGCTCCTAGATGATTTTGAAACTGGGTCACATGGGGCCAAAAAGTAGGTAATTGAGTCAAATGTTGGTAGAGAGAAAAACATTCTTGGTACAATCTTCGCCAAACTTGGCAAAAAATGTTTGCATGAAATTTTGGTTGATTCATTTACATGTATATATTTTTTTAAAGAAAACTGAAAGCCAGTGTCTTTGGGAGAGCTTGTTTATGTCTTCTTTCCACTTGTTGACTTATGTGTCTGAACTTTGACCTAAAAAGTTATGATTTAGCTCTCTATATGATGTCTGCTTATTTCCAGACGGCTGTCCTGTTGTTACGTATAGACGACATTGTGTCTGGTACCAAGAAGCAAACGGACATGAACAATCCCACCAGTTCTGCACCAGCAGGTCCTCCTGATGGCCCAGATTCTTAGTTTCCAAAGCATCAGTGTTCTATTTATAGTAACAAATTTGAATCAATTTGGACAACTATGGAGTTGTCCCTCTATGTGTTGTCAAATCTTGATGTGTTTTTTTCTCACTTGAAATATTGTGATAAACAAAATGTGCTGCGTTAAGGAATAATTTGTGATGCATAATGAAAAAAGATTACTTGATTTATTACTGTAATGGAAATGGAAAGCACTTGTATAATTACTATAATGTTTGAATATGGAAATCCAAGACAAATTAAGATAAAATCATAAAGGTTTCATTGTCAAAGTGTTCAATTAATGCAATCATACCTTTGTTAACTTCATGCTGAGAAGTCATGTTGATTTCATATTATTTATTTGATACCTGCAGAACAAAGACCTCTAACTGAACTCTTGGTATGTTTCAACCATTTATATATCATTTTCAGTTAGATGTTTAAAGTTTAGTATTAAAACACTTTATACTTCAATTTTATAAATAAATGCTTCAAAACAGATTGTTTTGCTTGTTTATTGTCTCTAATATTTTAAAGAATTTTGGTCAGTTTGCTGGTTAATAGATGCAAGTAGTACCGGACCTTGGCAACAGCTGTATTTAAAAATGGCAGTGGCACAGGTCGGTTCCTAACGCTGGAGTACATCTAAGGATAGTTCCACAACTGATCAGTCAGACTGGGTGTGGTGTTATAATGCAAGGTGTTCATGGCATGCTATACACAGTGAAGGCAGCACTTTATCTGTAAGTGGGTTGATATACCCAACAAACAAAAATAGATCTGGCACTACTTTTTATTTGGCAACATTTTAAGTTTTTTATTTATGCTTACAATCTATCTATCAATGGAGCTGCTTCAGTGCAAACTACATGTTTATACCTCTGCCGGCGCCGCCTGTGAATCCATAAAGTGCATTTCCACTCTAAATTTCCCAAATATTTCCAGTTATTTCGGACACAAGCTGATGTGTAGAAAGAACTATTTACCATTTCGGTAACTTGTATGATTCAGGTCTTGTGGATTGCATTTAGGAGTTGCCTTCATTACTTGTGAGCACTTTTAAATCGATTGATTTGAACTAAGGTTCGTTCAGGGGACCGGCCGCAATAGCTCTGGCGGTAGAGCGTCGGCTTGCGGATTTGGAGGTCGTAGGTTCAAACCCCGGGCGGGTCACACTAAAGACTTTAAAGTTGGTAGTAGTGGCTTCCCTCCTAACGCTCGGGGCTAAGGGGACAGCATAACGCCTGACTCGTCGGTGTCCGTATAATGGACCGGCCGGGTTCAGTCCCTGGGCATCTCATAAGTGCCCCTGTGCTATAATGATAAAAATGTCACTGCACACGATCGACAAATCCCAATCCCGTTCTGGTGAATATAATTGTCGCAAGTTTTGTAAGTATATAGTTTTAAGTTTTTTTCGGATTAGCTCATTGTACTTAAGTTGTAACACCAATACAAAAAGTATTCACTGATGCATTTGTGATCTTTTGATGTTTAGCTTGTGTTGGTGTAATATAAAGGATATCTGACGAATCAACAGACTACGTACAGGAAATTACATGACCAGTTATGCGAGTTTTGTTGGTGAAATAATATTATGATAGAATGTGAATATCTTTACATTTGTCGGTGGACTATGCTAAACTGCTATAGAAACAAATTAAAATCAGTTAAGCTGCTCATTTGACTTCATGTATGGTAAATAAATGGAAAAAACACAACATTTATAGCATTTATTTCGTTTTAAGTAGGTTGTTGGGGGTTTTTTTTGCCGCAAAAGATTATAAGATTTTCTTCTTTCCTTGTTTTTCGAACTTTATTTTCCTAGTTTTTGTCCCAAATATAGTGCTGGAGAGCCTGTTTAGTTCACTTTTGTTAAAAGTTCTCATCGTTGAATTTCCGTCCGTGTTGTGCGGTAAATGTTCATTGCTGCAGCCTTTGTATCTTACTGTTGAAAACCTTTTACATTGTAAAAATGAATAAACACAGACAATCTGGTTAGTTTCGGGGAGTAATTGTCCAATAAAAGGGAGCTGTTCGAGGAGTCTTTTTGGAGCTACATTGACCTTTGACCCGCTAATTGCTATTTATTTATTAAATCGCCTTTGTGTTCGGACCAAACGCTTTTGTGTCAATATTGTTCATTACTTTTCGATGAATATGTGTCATTCTCGAAATAATATATTGACCGGATATCTCAATTAAATGCTACTGATGAATCAATACAAGAGGAAGCTGTCATTTCGGTATTATTTATTACAGATAAACATTCAAAAAGCTTTTTTAGTCTTATTGTTGACTTATTCCTTAAACGCACATACGTTTTTAATTAATGAAATAGTTTTCTTAAATAGAACTTGTTGACAAAGTTCTGAAAAATGAAGTCAGATCGATCATAAATAATTAATCGGAACATCCCGCACAGTTTTTAGGAAGGGTTTTCTACGAATTGTCACTCATTTTAGGCATTGATTACACTCTGGGATGGGGTGGGATTTGCCGGCATTTTTGCCGATACTGTGCAGCGACATTTCTATCATTATAGCACAGGGGCACTTATGAGGTGCCCAGGGACTGAACCCGGCCGGTCCATTATACTGACATCGACGAGTTAGGCGTAATGCTGTCCCATTAGCCCCGAGCGTTAGGAGGAAGCCACTACTACCAATTTTAGTCTGGTTTGACCTTACCCTCTGGTGTTTGCATGTACATGCATATATTCTGTGAATTATTTCAGCCACCATGCCACTTAAATTAGAGTTTAAGAAACTATAACAAATTAGGTAGTTCAAATGTATAAAGTGCGTTGATGCCGATTTGAGCCTTCTTAAAAGAAAATATCAAAGTACATATGCACAACTTTAATAGGTAACATTAACTCTGAAGGCAGTTCATAACATTGGTTAAAATAAGTAGAAAACGCATACATGCAGTTAGAAACAAACACTGAAAAAATGTAGACATACATTTGAATCCAGTTTTTCAAATGTTATTGGCAATCAACATATACATGATTTAATACAATTACCAAACAGTATGGATAAACATTTTCTTGAGTTTAGACCTATCGGACACATAAAGGTATTTAGCATTTTTCTGCTTTTCCTACATCTTTGGCAATGTGATGCCATCTCGGAGATTACAGCCCACAGATTGGTCGATCATGCTGATCACTCGTGTCCCCAGCCGAACACCTTGTTTCTAAAAACCACCGTCCGGTCAAAGGTCGATTGTGTAGCCCAGTGTTCCGTGCTGTCTGGATGCGTCTGTGTTGTCTACAAACAGGGATATTGCCAAGACTGTAAGGGACTTTGTCATGACGGTGCAACGTTTCCCGTTCTTGCAGACACTATGTTCTATTACATGGAGCGAACAAACGGTAAGTTGACAATATGTCCATACATATACTTTTTTTAACTGAAACGCGACGACTGATTTTTGACCGAGAAAGTGATGTTTATAAAAATACATACACATATCTAGCACATGAACGTTTCTTCCTACAATGTGACTCAAACCACTGCGGTAGGGTTCTTGAGGATAATACATGCACATGTATGTCGGCCTTTGCAATATTCAAACAATTTTAACTGGTCACATTATTATTATGCATTTTGCCATTCATTCTTTTAAACTTCTAGAAAATATGCCTCTAGTTAAGGCTGGAATCAGGTTAGTGAATTGGAAAATAGAAAAGACAAAGGCATACAGAGTAAATGTAAAGGTGACAAAATACAGAAAACGACAGTACACACGTTACCGTATTAAAACGGTCAGTCGGCAAAAGGACTGACAGTGTTGTTAATCAGGTATGTCAGCGCTTCAACCTTGCACTTCTTCAATGGTTCTCTCACAGACAGTGTGTATAAAATTATCCCATCAAAGTCAGACAACTAACAGTAAGCAACTTCATCAGGAGTAAAGGGATATTTTTGTTTGGAGATAATGTTACATTACCATTTTAAATTAATTTACATTAATACTACATTGGTGTACAAGCATTTAAATGCCCTACTAAAACACCCCCAAAACAACAACAAACATCACAAAATACAACACCTTTTAAGTAATAGGCTAGATGGTGTCGGGCTTCCCAAAACAGACATATTTTTCTAGGCATTGTAATACAGCTGTATCAATGTGTGATATACCTTATACATGCTTTTTATGCATAGGTGCATCCGCTTTTGCATACGTTTAGCTTGAAATGAGATTTTCAGACGCGTGTTTTGCATATATGTTTTTATATAAATGCGTACAGTCGTTTTACAAACAATGAATTATGTAATACAAAAAACCCTCTCAAAATACTGTAATCTCGTTTAATCCTCGCTAGTCCACCCCTTTTGACGTCGAGATTGGTAATCAGCCTTGCAGAGGGGTTAACTCTTTAGCAGCGTTTGACATGATACACTAATTGATAGTATGCCCCTTTAAAATGACCTTATTCTAATTGACATTATGTAACGTTCAGAATACAATTTAAATAGGGAAAAATCACAGGAATTGTATAATTATATTTAATTAATATTGGAAATGAATTGAAAAAATGTAAATGAAATTTAAGCTTATAACTAATATTATTCGTTGAACAACCGTAATTGTATGACATTATATAGATACATAAGCTGTAGGTTCCAACAGTTCAAAACTGTGCCAGATGTTGTTATCAACAATTGACACTACAGCCAATAAAATCGCACTGAAAAAGAGAAATATGTCTAAATTCTTATAGATGCTAACAGCTATGTTACACGACGTTCTGATTCGGACTTCGATCGTGAGTGAAAAAGAGAGTGTAAATTCTAACCGGAAAGCTACCAGCGGCAGCTGAACGATCTGGATCTATACTATTTGCATAACCAAATTCATATCGTCCAAAGGCGCTAACATTTACAGATGTAGCCCTTTTTATACACAAAATAATTAAATCTACATGAAATCTATAAATTATAAAATAAATATAATAAGAATTATCAATTAAAAATATATAATAAATAATTCTATATAATTCTCTCAAGAAACAAAGCAGCGGAAAGTTCCTTTCCTCAGATGCCATTTTCCCGTGAAGGATTTATCAGTAGGATGTTCGAATACAGATGTTTAATAATTCGAGCATTCGCATGCTAAATGAAGAAATCTTAAAAGAATTTTAATAGTAAATCCGATATACATTATAAGAAATGCCTTAGACTGAGATGGTTTCTCTATTCATGATTACTTTATCACCATTGAATTTAACGTTATGTTTCTTTCCCAGATATATTGCAACAGCATGCAAGCCGCCCTGATTTATCTGGACTCGTTTGACGAATTGGACTGGATTGCTTCAAAATTAAGTAAGGATGTGTGATGTAAAAGGTTTGAAGCATTTTTACAACAACAACAACAACAACAACAACAACAGACCAGCACAACTGTCTGCAAGACTGCATGCATATGATAATATTTTCGTTGCGATTTCCGTTTTCATTTTGAAGCAAAGACGTTCATTAACTTTTTCAGTCCATAGTGTGTGTTCAGAAACAAAAGCAGCAGCATGAAATAAACTTCGCGTGCTGTCTACAATTGGGAGTTGGGATGCTCAGCAATTTGTAAAACAGAAGCAGTGTCTTAACGACAAACCATGGTTAATGTGTCAACACCACATGATACAAATTTTCCCGTTCAAACACGACCACCCGTTTTATGTCCGCACTATTTACGCAGGGGCTATAACTATTTTATTGATGCCTTAAATGTGTTTAAGTGTTTATAATTATATGATGGGAAAACATTGAAGTAGTCAGAGATTTCCTAAAGAAACGGCATGTTTGTTTTTTATTAAATGAAAACTTCGATACAAATCCTAGACATCAACAACCAGTCTCTATCAGGACCTTCAACGTAAATGACTTTTTTCTGTTTTTGTTTGTGTTTGTGTTTGTTTTTGTTTGTGTGTGTGTGTGTGTGTGTGTGTGCGTGCGTGCGTGCCTGCGTGCGCGTGTGTGTGTGTGTGTGTGTGTGTGTGTGCGTGCGTGCGTGTGTGTGTCTTTTAAATACATCGCAGCGGGCAATTATGATTATCATTGCGACGTCCAGCTATTCCTTTTTGGTGGCAGAAAACCTGAGACAAGTGTTTGGGTAGAACCACCGGCACACCGGAGGTCAGCTGTAAGTACTTCGACCCGAAAGGGACTCGAAACTACGCTGTGAGAGTGTTTTTTTTTTTATTGTTTTTTTTTGCAATAAAGCCGTCCCGATGTGTGTAATTTACGGTATTTATAACTGCTTATGCATGGTAAAGATGGTATGCGAGAGTTTGCCTGTTTCAATTAAACGTAACAATAGCTGACTTTTGTTTAAAGGAATTCATCTCTTCATAAGCTAATACTTGTCTCAATAAAGACGATTTTGATCACTACTTTCATTGTCAGACAGTACAAACCGTGAAATAGAAATAAATCGCTCTAATTGTTGTTTGTTTATTAATTGTTCATTTAAACCTATTGAGAAGCTGCAAAAAATAGACATTGACGTCAGGGCAGATAGAACAGATAGGAAAAACATGTTTGCATTTCCGAGTGGGGTGTTATGCTTCACTTTTGCACATTTATGTAGGGCATAAATAAACAGCATTTCGCGATTTTTACGGTACCAATAATTTATTATATAATATATATATATATAATTTCTAAAAACACTCTCACTCAAATTTTCGGCAAATTGACTTTTTGAAGAGTTGAACATAAATATTTTCTGTCTCTACGTATTGTTTATGTTTAACTCATGAAAAAGGCAATTTGCCGAAAATTTTAGTGTGAGCGTTTTTAGACAAAAAAAAAGTTAATACAGTTCCCTCTGGAACAATTTAGAACAACAATTTATTTATTTATTTGAATTAATCAACGTTGACGGTATCCCTTGTAGGTTCTTTATATTACTGGACCGGTGGGATTCATTCTGGTGGTCAGTTCGTGTGGTCCCATGACAGGGCTGCCATCAACATGTAACTGTTTGCAGATGGGGAACCAAGAAACAACGCTGCGTGTGTGGGCTTATGGAAATATCACAACTATCGCCTGGTTGACGCTGGGTGTCTCTCGCTAGTAAACTTCGTCTGCAAATCTATTTGAAACGGAACATCAGTTAGCCTTTCCTACAGTAATTGTACATTATATTACCTTGTGATGTAACTGAACTGCGATGAAATGACATCAACAAAACAGAAAAAAAAACATGTTTATATTAAATTATTAATTGAAAAAAGAATGTTAAATGTGAAAAAAATAATTTTCAAATCAAACTGTACACATAGTTGTGTAAAGTTAAGAATAAATATAATGCTGTCTTTGTGCTGCTGTTGCTGCTGCTGCTGCTGCTTACTACGAGTAATGTGTCGACAAGTGTTAACAATATACAGACTTGAGTAAAGGTCGAGGTCAATTTCGGTAATCCACGTTCACTCATCGCTTTATAGTATTAACGGAATCTTTACTATGTGTTATCGTCGGTAACCCACGTTCACTCATATTGCATTATGCTGATTATAGTGATAACGGAATCTGTACCGTGCGTCATCGTCGGTAACCCACGTTCACTTATATCGCATTCTGCTGATTGTAGTGATAACGGAATCTTTACCATGGGTCATAGTCGGTAACCCACGTTCACTCATATTGCATTATGCTGATTGTAGTGATAACGGAATCTTTACCGTGGGTCATAGTCGGTAACCCACGTTCATTCATATCGCATTATGCTGATTGTATTGATAACGAAATCTTTACCGTGGGTCATAGTCGGTAACCCACGTTCACTCATATTGCATTATGCTGATTGTAGTGATAACGGAATCTTTACATTGGGTCATCATCGGTAACCCACGTTCACTCATTTCACTTTATAGGGATATTTACTTAAATGTGCACATTCTCTTTGAAAACCAAAACTAATATTTCAGTTTTACAGTATTTAAAAAGGGACAATTGAGCTTTTGTCACCCGACCATTTGCTATAGCCTTCAAATGTTTGCCTATGAGTATTACTTATAAGATGTTGGTCTGAAAAAATAGAATAGTTCTGTCACCTGCACATAATACCAATTTGCATGTATTACGAGTACATACACTGGTACGCATGTCTTGTAAAATTTCTTTTCTTATTTAATTATATTTATGATGGGCAGTAAATAGCCATATGAATTTAGAAGCTACATTTTGATGTAGATCATTTAATTCGATACGACAGTTATTTTCTTTTATTCATCAGATTTCCTAACTTAAAGTATTTGACCTTGTAGAAGCTCTCGTGAAGTCTGCTATGTTTTAAATGGATGATGCAAACTGCTACCTTCTCAAATTTTCGAAATTCTTTTTTTATGTTAGACCTGAGTAAGACAAGTTTAGACCTACAAGACTTCAAAAACCATCCGTGAATAAAGTGTTGCAAAGTAACAGCAATTTGGGAATATTCATTTCGATTACAGCTGGTGTATTTTTGAATTTATAGTAATAATATCTCAATCCTTGAAAAAAAAGACTTTATCTAGTAAGTGGACAGTTTATTAAAACTTGGATCAACTGTGACTTTATTTGAGATAACGGCTTTATTGTTTTGTTTGTTGAATATTTATATATTGTAATAATTTGTTACTTGTTTGTTTAATAAAATATGTCTTATTGTAAAACTTGTTACTCACTTTTACCTTCTGTTGGACCATTGACTGTAACAAACATTATAAGTTATTACAAACATATTTAGTAAAGATTTGACATTAAGACATAAATACATTAATGACAGAAATGCTTGCTCACTTTAAAAGGAGTAATTTTCAAGGCATTTTATTACTTAAATGGTTAATACAAGTAACGAATATTAATTAGTCCAATCGAAAATGAATATATTGCTTAAACTGAAGAGTTAATATCATTTAACAGTCAGGAAGATAATTGTTTAAGGTTAACCTGGCATTGGAGTCTATAGTTATTTTTATTGCCGATTCTAATAGAGAACATGTTGTAGATGAATAATCTAAATGATGCCTACCTGGCATCACTGAGCGTTTTTGAGAAATTGAAGATGGCGTCCAAGATGGCCGACACATTTAAGGATCATCTTAGTACGTGGGATTGATCAATGTATTTTGGGGCTTGAACACTTTAAAATTCATCCCATGTGTTACTTAGCACTATCCAAACCAAATTTCAACGATTTTACCATATTGTATTAGTAAAAACATAATTATTAGATGTATAAATGAATTTCAAACATACAATCTAAGGGTTAAAGACATCCCCGCTTCCCCCCCCCCAAACAAAAACAAAAAAACACAAACAAACAACAACAACAACAAATCAAAAACAACAACAACAAAACAACAACAAACAAACAAAACAAAACAACACAACCAACAAAACAATAACAACAACACAGAAAGCAAAATAAAAACAACAACAACGGACCCACAGACAAAAAATAAACATACAAAAACAGCAGCAACAAACAATAAAGGACAAAAAACAAACAAACTACATCTAACTGTATTTCATTATCTGATACATGATACAGTACAGGATGGATTCAAATAAAAGATAATCAGCGTCAAACTACTTCAAGAACTGAAAATATTTAAATTACCTCAGTTTAAAGGTAAGATGTAGGTGAAATTTAAAGGACTTGCCCCTCTTGAATGAAATTTACCATCGAAACAGTAGCCGGCTAAAAATACAACGGTAAAAGTGCTATTTCAGTCTGTTAAATAATAATACAGACACATTAATGTGGAACCTAATATTAAAAAACTGGTGTATATCAATAATATGTATTGGTGTATCCCTACATAGTATGAGCAATATGCGCAGTCAACATGTTTGAATAAATGAAAAGTAATCATTCACAGTTAAAATTGCTGCAGAGTATGACCATACAGAGTATTCTGAATCTTTATCAGCAATCTTCCATACCCATAAACAGGAAACACTCAAAAGATAACATTATTTCTACTCTAGAGACTGGTGAATTGTGATAACATAGGTCTTGAGTAATATTGAATGATTGAGTGATTGAGTGATTGATAATATTAAATTTAACAGTGAATGACTTTTCGTTGTTATCTTTTCTTCAGGCATATCTTGACTGCGCATATTCTTCATATTTATGTAGGAATACACGACTACATATTTATTAATATAAAATATGAATTTATTACAATAAAGAAACAATAATGAATCTAGGACAAAATGACCACAGATGAATTCTTTCTAAAGGGATTAAATATGTTGGACTTACAAAAAGCCGTTGACTTAGTCGATTATGTTTGGTTTTTATGTCGCAAACTTACTGCTATGAGTGTGGTGTCTGTGGAGCTGTTTTAATAATGTTTAACTGACGGAAGCCATGTTGTACAAATGTTAGTAATATTATGTCCGGGGGTATGAGCTTTTCTTGCGGCGCCCCTCAGTATGTCCGGGGTTATGAGCTGTTTTTGCGGCGTCCCTCAGTATGTCCGGGGGTATGAGCTTTTCTTGCGGCGTCCCACAGTATGTCCGGGGGTATGAGCTTTTCTTGCGGCGTCCCACAGGAAGGTATTTAGAACCGCTATGCAGGAGACAGCGCTATTCTGTTTTTTTAGACCTGCATGTTATAAGTAATACTCACAGACAAGAACTTGTAGCAAATAGTCGGTTGAAAAGAACCACAACAACAACCTTAATTGTCCCTTTATTAATTTGGTAAAAACTTAATTAGTTTTGGTTCTTAAAGAAAATGTGCTTAATTGAGATTTCCTTGTGCAATATAATGGATATTCTATCGAATCTCAGACGTTTGTTAAGTATTTTGGATCTGTTTTAGATAACGACCTCTCTTCAGCATCCATTGCTGATAAGAATGTTATAATGGCTTACTCTAAGTTATTGCACAGGGATAAACAGTGTGTACATGTAAATATGGATTTAAGGAATGTTCTAAGTCTTATCCTGTGCCATGTCCATCATGCCTGTGCTTTTTGATATGCTGGTCTGACCAAAGAAATGAAAACAAACTAAAAATCTAAAACTTAAGCTGTCACTTATAGGCCTATTCATGATAATGACTGTGCTTTGGAACTTCCTTAAGTTTTTTTTAATATAAAACCTTGGGATGGATACGAGTTGATCATAGAGTCGAACTGTTAAGACTTAAATCTGCACATAAGATTAAAAATACTACTTTATTTTAATTTCTGATAAATACAGATACAACAGGAAATATATTGAAGGGCAGTTTTATGTACAACCTCATACAACAAGGTTATATGGGACCCATATGGGCTGTAACTGGGTCTGCCTATATGGGGGTAACTATGTGGGTCCCTTATGGGTCCCACGAGGAGAGATGTATTCCCACACGGGACCCATATGGGCCACATGCATATCTCTTAACTGGAGTAGTTATGCGAAAAAAAGTTCAATACGTTAAAAGATAGTGTAGAAGTAAATTATATATATGTTTGTGCACTTAAGATTTAAATTATCATCGTTTTACAATTGTATTTGCAAATGGTAAAGTTGACAGTCTATATGGGACCCATATGGACTGTATCTTGGTTTGCATCTGTTTGACATAAAGAAAGCCATAAGTATACTTACTTTAAATATGGGGAGAAAGAGAGGGGGAGAGAGGGAGAGAGAGAGAGAGAGAGAGAGAGAGAGAGAGAGAGAGAGAGAGAGAGAGAGAGAGAGAGAGAGAGAGAGGGGGGGGGGGGGGGAGAGAGAGAGGGGGGGGGAGAGAGAGAAATATATATTTTCAAGTTAAGAAATACGTGATAAGACATATCTATTTATGTTTTATATTGACAAGCTTAAAAGCTATGCTGTCTGTAAGAATACAATACTTCATATTTCTAATAATTGTGTTAATGAAGTTGATTTTTTGTGACGATTAAAAAAACAACAACAACATGCACTGTACTTCCTACTTGAAATATTGTATAACATACATTCATTGTATGATTGTGCATTATCACTGTCACATTGACTGTTTGACACGGGCGTGCGGTTCTTATGCACCGTTTTAAGAGATTCAACATGGCGACCGAAGTTCTGAAAATTGACAGTCAAGAGACTTTAGAAGCGCTGCAGAAAGAAGCAGACGAGCTTAAGAAGAGACTTGAAGAGGAAAAGGCGAAACTTAAGGATGTTGAAAGTATGCAATGCAATTTATCTTTAAAACTCCGTGCATGTCGATTTTTTGTCGTATATTCATTTGCTATGAATTCGCTTCCGGTTAGGTTTAAAGACTCAAGTTATTGGTATTGTCTTGGTGTTACCTAAATTCGACGCTTTAAGTCGATCTGTCCATTGCATTTTACAAATAAGGCTTATCTTTACTTAACTTTGATATTCAAGAAAATACAACACCAAAGAATTTAGGAAATCATTAAAATTTGCCTAAAGTGACGGACGTTACATAATAATTTCATAATTATGAAGGTGTCGGTAAATGACAAGTTCGGTAAATTGATCTTACTGTATAATTTTTTTCTCAATTTTGGTAAATATCTTTGGAGGTCTCAATGAATGTTCACCATGTTTAGGTAAAGTATACATGTATGTTAATGTTGTTATGAATCAATGAATTCCTATTAAAATTTTAAATAAATGCAAATGTTATATTAAATAGCAATCTTATTGTATGAGGTTAGCATTTTAATGTCTGTTTGAATAATTTATTACACGAGTAAATGCTTAAGAATAATTTAATATTTAATGAAGTCAAACAATGTTTAGCATTGTCTGAACTTGACATGAACCATGACCAGCTTAAAATGGCAATAATCAGCTTTTCTTATTCTTAGCAATAAGTTTAAAAAATATAATTATCAATGACACCGTTTGAATTCTAATTATGCCATGCATAGATCTATTTTATTCAGTGCTTTATTTATATTTCACTGATGTTTAATTTCAAAATTATCACTGCATGGTCAGTATGATATATAGTGATCTTTTCTTTTTAATCTGTCATTGATGATGAGTTTGTGTGCTTGGAGTGAAGTACAACACATTATTACTTAAAGAAATGCTATCAGAGCAGAATTGTGAATATTGATTGTCTAACTATGGAAAAGTAACATTTTTTATTTTTTATGCAAAACTGAAAAAATGTTCACAAGAACTGTGTCCATGCTATGTGTATTATTGCCATGTTGGAAGAAATGCTAGTGGTACAGTTTAATCCAAGTATGTCAAGGAACACCATGAAAAACAAGTCCGTGTCATAAGTGTCCCCTGATGAAATCTGACATAATGTTTGGAAATGTAGGAAAACTCTTTTTAGGAATACAAACTCAGTATGCGTATGTGGCTAGAAAGATTGTGATATATAAATGTTACTCACTAGAACACTCCATGTCCCCCAAAGGAAAATGGTCCATGTTACAATTTGTTACCACTTGTGTTTTAGTGTCCAAGGCAGCAAGCAAGGTAGATCCAATTCAGAACTTTAGCATGAAACAGAGGCGCCACCTAAAGGGACATCAGGGGAAGGTACTATGTATGGATTGGTCCACAGACAAGAGGCACATTGTCAGCTCCTCACAGGTCAGTTTTATTGGCAGCTTTGTTGTACCATTACAAAAAATGTCCTAATTTTTAAATAGTATTCAACAGTAATATTAGAGACATATTTTTTGTATACATTTATGAGCCAGGAAAATGAAGTAAAAGACAAAAGATTTATAGAAGCCAAAATAAAAAAAACTTTTTTTGTTTTGTGGGATTCGAACCAGGGACCTCTCCTATGGCAGTTCATGTCTCTACCAATGTGCCATAAAGAATTTGTATGGTCTTGTGTTATGAATTGTGACACTCTTTACATACAGCTTTTAACGTAACTGATTTAAGATTTGGATGAGTTTCATCAGGCGCTTACCAGTTATTTGGAAATAATGTCAGGATCCATGGAGGCATCAGCAGCATTTACTTTTGGTATGATAAAAATATAAAACAATCTTCTAAATTTTCCACTTTTATGGAGTGCTTCACTGAGAAATGTGGGAAACAACACTAAATACATTCTTCATTAAAATATTGAGTTTTTACCCATTTTGAAATTTGGGTAGGAATTTAAAAATGCTTAGGAATGTGGGTATTGAGTTTTGAAACTTTTTTGTATAATACATTTTTCAATCTCACAGTTATGGCTGACTTTGTATAAATATTGATGGTTGAGGAAGACCCCACACAGTTGTCGGGGTAGATGGACCAGAGCATTGTCAGCTGGAAGGCTTTAATATAAAAATGTTTGCTGTAACTTGTACTCCATAGGACATGTGACTAAGGATTTATAGACCAACAATTTCTTTATATATAAAGCATCGCAGGAATAAATTAATTATGCAAAAAAGGTAAGAAAACTTGTGTGGACTTTTGACTTTATGTAACTATGTTTGTTTTTCCATCCTTAGTAGCCTGATGTTATTTCCCATTCCCCTCAATGGTTTATGTTTCAATTTCAGGATGGCAAAATGCTTGTTTGGGATGCTTTTACCACCAACAAGGTAAACAGCATTGCTTATCCAGTCATACTTATTCAGTATTGATAGATGAGGAATTTTTATACCCTACTCCACTACTGTATTGGCAGCATTATAAAAGAGTTGCCATGTATGCGGTTGTGTGTACGTGCATGTGTGTGTGGATTGTAGTCTTTTTTGTGTGTGATAGCTCTAGCTTTTTCTGCTTTCATTTTCAAGGGCACACAAACCTTTTACTAGAAATAGAATTGTAAATAAGAAAATATGCTTTTCACATCTTTTCGTAGGTAAATATGTCAAGAGATAACATACATCTTTTGTTTTATTTATATCCTTTCTTGTATTAAAAGATATACTCCAATGTACTTTTCTCACCCTAAGCACATTGTTTGATTACAATTTTTTTATATGGACCATTAAGCACAGTCCTTACTTAATTTGACAGGTCACTACATCTGTTTTGAATCAAATATACAATGTACCATTTACTAATAAATTGAGGGAGGACTGATTTGTTACTTGTTGCAGGAACATGCTGTCACAATGCCAACCACATGGGTTATGGCCTGTGCCTATGGCCCATCAGGAACTTGTGTAGCCTGCGGGTATGCGCTGCATTTGTTTTTTACTTTCAGACCATTTTCATGTTAACCAACAAGTAAAATGTTTCAACATTCATATTGCTCACAAAAAACAAACTTCTACTAAAGTCATTATCATAATAGATTGTAGGTAGCCACTTGATAAGTCTTCTTTGATATTACTAATTTGATAACCTTCAACTTGTACATTTTAATTAAAAAGTGAAATGTTTAAGCAGATGATATGAAACTGACATAAACTTCTACACAAAACTTCTACAATAATCTCATATCACAGGTGTTGACATTTAAAAAACCGAGAGTATCATCTCATCACTCCGACCATGGGTCATACATCTTGTATACTTACAGAAGAATCTTAATAAAAGCAGTGTTATTTTTGAATGCCAGAAATCAGCAGGGCAGCAACTCATTGTTATGATGCTTACCCAAGTATTTCATTTATTGCAGCAGATTTCTCTATTTATCTACTTGATATGACAGTCATTTAGTGGGGAAAAATCAGTAAAGAAATTTGAGAGCCTACAGATTTATGAAATATCTGACTGCTTTATAACAATGTTACAGTTTTCACACATTTATTATATAAATCTGATAGGAGTTACAGTATTTACTTAATATTATATATAAATCTGCAAAATGAAGAAAAGCATAAAAAATGTTTCATTTACCCCAAGCCCATGTTCACTTTGAGCAGAGATATTTCTAACTGAACTGTGTATGTAGTCAACACTTAGCATGATACCACACCAAGTCACAGGATCCTGACATCAGCGAACCTGTTATGGAACTTTGCATGTATTTGTAGAGGGGTAAGCTAAGATGCTGTACATCTACCATTTTGTAAGTCTAATTTTGAATCAAAGCCTTTATTGTATAGAATTAAGAAAAATAGGCCAAGTCATTTATATATTTATTTTTAGAAAATATGCAGTATGTATGGATTATTGACAACAATGTTATGCTTGGTTGTAGAGGCCTGGACAATAAGTGCACCATCTATCCACTGAGTCTTGAGGAAACAGATATCTCCAGCAAGAAGAAAGCTGTGGCTACACACACCAGTTATCTGTCCTGTTGTTCCTTCACTTGCTCTGATCAACAGGTACTTACTTGGGCTCTTTAATGGTCAGAATTATTGATACAATATTTATTTTGATACAAATGACCATTATTCAATATATCATATGATAGCTTAAAACTTACATGTTAAGTGCTTATTGTTGTATTTGTTGTGTTTACAAATTCATAAACTTTTGCAAATATTGTAATATGGACAGTCCTGCTGCTATAATATGGTGTTTAATATGGTACTGGACAAGTTTATACAAAAGAGGCTGTTTTCTTAAACATTAAAAAATCATGGTATATACAGTATATACACGCTTTAATCAATACTTTTTAGTGGGAAGTTTGTTTCCGGCTGTTTAAACATATTCAGGTGCTACTGATGGGGCCAGTGCATTCAGATATTACCGTAAAGTTTTATAGATAAGACATAGTTTTTTGCCCCACATGGTGATAAAAAAGTGGGGGGTGCGTCTAATACATGCAAATTTAAGTTTTCCCCTTTTTTCCCAGACCAAAATTGACCCTTAGACTAATCCGACCGCAGAGAATATCGCCGATAGACAACTGTATTGTGCTATTTTAAGGGAAAGGTTAGGTTGTCTTTACCTAAAATTTGACATTAAACATAAAAAGAGACATTTAAATTCATTTGTGTATACATAAAACAACAATGTGCAATAGATATTTGCATAAATATCAATTTATTCTAACAAAATCGGCGAAGTTTCATAATCCGGAAACGGTTATTGAGTTTTAGTGGAACAGGCATATTCATTGATGGCGCTGTTATTATCATCGTCTAAGTAATATGGTATTATTCAATTGATCAATTTTGAATTGAAATTTATTTTATTTTAAATGTTAACTACGAATAAATTTTAAGTTGAAAATTAAAAACCCACTTAACGACAATAAAATGTGCATCGGCTACTTGCGCAGACAAGTTTTCACACCTCTTTTGGATGTTAATAGATCCTCCATTATCCATAAGTAATTACAAAGGTGCATAGAACTAATTTGTTGGTAAGCGGTCACTTAAATAGCATGGTGTGAAAATGAACATATAAAAGCCTTTAGTTGTTATTTTAAATGTCATTTGTGTGTTTGTCCCATGTGTCGAGAACTTAATTATAAGCCGAGAACTTAATTGTTTTTATGACATGCTGCCGCGTGAAACAGGATGTTCTCTCATGTGTAGGGCTGGGATAGCCGCGAGAATATCCTGTCTGGCGTGTAAACGATATATTGGGGTAGTGTGTCATAACGTAACACAATACACACGGTCTCACTAGGCAAACAGTCGCGACGTATTATTCAAGACACTTTGCGAATAATAAGCACTCGGCACAAACACCGATTTACGGAACAATTGGAACATGTTCCCTCGAGTCAAATCGAGCAATACGGCGACGCGGGAATTTCGTAATGGCGGCCAGATCGATTAGTGAATCGGGGATGCGTCTTGTCTTTGAGAATTTGCTCTTTTCCTTGATTCTAGACCTCGAAGAGGGGGTGCGTCTTATCTTTGTGTGCGTCTTATCTATAAAACTTTACGGTATTCTGCTTTCTGAAAAACAGGTGATCTGTATTGATGCCATGTCTACATGATTTAACATTTCTCATCCTTTCATTTTTTATTATCACATAGGAAACTTTTGGAAGACCTTATTATTTTATGACACTTGATGTGACTTGAATTTTCAAGTCATTGGTTTTAGTGACTACTTGTAATCTACACTGTTAGCCTGTGTTGTTATGTTTGTTGGAAGATGGCCAGAATATATTTTAGGAGCAATTTTACTGAAATGATTGTTTTGTCTTTGTTGTTGTTTTTTGCTGACAAAATAAACATTTTGGATAAGTGAATGGGATATCAATATGGGCATATGATTTAAACATTTTTATATCAGGACTTGTAGGAGCACACTGGCACATCAAATGTCTTGGCTCAGAAGCAAAAGTTTAGCTGAATAAATACTAAAGCAAAGTTGGGGCTGCTCTGTGTTCTTGTGTTATGCAACCTATATTTGGCTGAATATGCACTAAAGCACATTCTTGCATATAGTTTAGGGTTTTGCTGTGTTCTTGGATTTTGAGTCCGATATTTGAATATACACCAAAGCACAATCCTTTATATTGTTAAGAGTTGTGCATAGCTTTTGTGTTATTGGTCCTATATTTTTCTGAATATACACCCTAACACATTCATTTACATTTATTAGAATGTGGTATGACTATGACACATTGATCAGAATGTAGTATGATCTTGTATTGTGTACCCCATTTTTAATTTCTAAATTATTCAGATTCTGACAGGAAGTGGAGACAGCACATGTGCATTGTGGGATGTGGAGAGTGGTCAGCTGATCCAGAGTTTTCATGGACACGCTGGTGATGTATCCAGCATCGACCTCTCTCCATCAGAAACAGGCAACCTCTTTGTTTCTGGGGTAGGTGATAACTTTCCACGAACATTTTGCAACGCGTTATGTTAGAGCTTTATTCAGATATGTGAAGTCAGGTAATAAGGAAAGAATGTATATGTTGCCTGCTCACCTACCAAGGGTACCTGTAGTAAGTTAAGGATTTAGGACTGCTAGTGAGCATCAGAGCATATGGTTACTTGCAGAAATTTGTGAAAGAACTTAAAGTTGCATACCCGACCTGGTAGCTCAATCAGTAGAGCGTCGCCTCCAGGTGTGGGAGGCCCCAGGTTTGATCGCAACATACCAAAGGTGTAAAAAATGGTAGTGATATAGTTCCCTTGCTAACGCTCAAGCAAAAATAAGGGTAGTTCCATGACTGGTTGGCCCGGTGTCAGGATAATGTGACTGGGTTTGGTATCATGCCAGGTGTTCACGGCATGCTGTACACAGTGAAGGCAGCACTATATCTGCTTCAAGTGGATACCATCTCCAGATAACTGAAATACTGCTGGTGGGACGATAAACCCAATAAACAAACAAACTAAAATGTTGCCCTGTAAAAACTAATTTATCTGGCAGCTTTTTAATTCCAGTCTGCTATGAAATATTTATAATGGCTGATTTTGTTTTCTGATGTGCAGGGTTGTGACAAGACAGCCATGGTGTGGGACATGAGGTATGGGGAGTGTGTACAGGTATTTGAAGGCCACGAGGCAGACATTAACAACGTCCGATTCTACCCCAGCGGTGACTCTTTTGCTACAGCTTCAGATGATGCCACAGTAAGTTGTCAACATAAAACCAGTAGTCATTTGTTTGGGGTAGACTTACCATGAACAACATCTATTTTGTTTTTCCTTTTTTTAAAAAAAAATAATATGATTAATAACATACATATCCTTTAAGGTCAATATATAACATGCATATCCTTGTAGATCAGTATATAACATACATATCCTTTTTGCTCAGTTTATACCATACATATACTTTTAGGTCAGTATATACCATACATATACTTTTAGGTCAGTATATAACATACATATCCTTTTTGCTCAGTTTATACCATACATATACTTTTAGGTCAGTATATACCATACATATACTTTTAGGTCAGTATATAACATACATATCCTTTTTGTTCAGTTTATAATATACATATACTTTAAGGTCAGTATATAACATACATATCCTTTTTGCTCAGTTTATAATATACATATCCTTTTAGATCAATATATAACATACATATCCTTTTAGATCAATATATAACATACATATCTTTTAAGTCAGTGTCCCAATCTAGTGAATTATGATATAGCATTGATTACATTGGTACATTTACGTTTTTACAACCCTTTACAGCAGCCTAAATCACACAAAAAAGTTTCTTTTCTTGTTTTTGAAAAGTTGTCTTTCTTCATTTTCTCACTTGTCTTTCATCATTGTAATTAGGTTATAATGTGATTTTTTTGGTTTATTCATTCTATGCAAATCTTTAGGTAGAATTTGAAAGACAATATTTATTTAAGGAAGGGGTATAACTAGTTCAGAAATTTTAATTTTTTGATTCAATGAAAATAAAAGAATGACTGTTAATGTTCATAATGTCCTTGTTATTTTGGAGAACCTTTTTTCCCTCTGACAGTGCCGTTTGTTTGACCTTCGGGCAGATAGAGAAGCCAACTGTTACAAGAAAGACAGCATCATCTTTGGCTGCAACTCTGTTGATTTCTCCATTAGTGGTAAATATATCAATGGTTTGGTACATTGCTTCAGAGCTAAAAATAAGACCAAATATAATAGCAAGTAAAGTGGCTAAAACAATTAATAACATTTTGCTTATTAGCTTGATTGAAAATGGCTATTGGCATTAACTAGTTGGTTGGTGGCCATGAAGCATCAACTTTTTTTTATTCCAGCTTTATTCATTTTTCCTGTTTTTTGTAACTGTTTTTTTTTTCATATTCATTTCAAAAATAAACATTTGTAGCATGTGATGGCATGAAGTATTGAATGCTAGAGCTATTCCTGTATGCCCCTTTATTGAACTATCTCCCTTTCGTTGGCTGTGCTTTACTAGATCATAATTTTGCACTATGCAAGATTGTCACTTTAAAGTAAAAATTTAAATAGCTGGTGGTGAGGCAAAATGCAAAGCAAAACAAACAACTCTTACCTATCTAGTATTTAAATTAATGCTCTTTTGTTGAGTTTGTTTTTCATGGAACTTATTCCTCTATGCTAGACAGACCATGGGTCCCAATGAAGCAGCGCAAATTAATAATATCTAGGATTCTTGAAATATATTCTGAATGAACTCAAATTGATTATGATTCTGTAATAACTAATTCACTAGTGAGGCTTAAGAATGCACTTCAAATTTGTTACGAATTAACTAAGATTTGGGGAGTTCACGGCTATAACAACTAAAAACTTTTTGCCATAAAGTCTCAACTGTTCTGTATGTAAGTGAGCTACTCACATCACCTAACATTGACTGCCCTGTCTTTGTACATTGCAGGTAAAAGTTTTGCATTCAGATACTGTTAAGCTTGTCTCGTTTAACTGTGCAATGAAAGTTCATATATTTTTCTAGTGATCACAATATGAGGTGTCTCTTAGTTGAATTTTGTAGTATAGACTTGGTTGGATGAAAAAGCTTAGCTTAGTGTACAAGTTCTATCATCCTTATATAATACTATCAAGTGCTTAAAGATTCTAGTGCACTGTATTGTAATACTCTTATTTAATTATCTTCCTTAGTAAAATGTTTATGATTTTTTTTTTTTTAAATCATGCCTATTTTTTTTCCCTCAGGACGTCTTTTGTTTGGAGGCTACAATGATCACACTGTGAACATCTGGGACGTGTTGAAGGGGAACAGGGTAACCATACTGTATGCCCACGAGAACCGGGTCAGCTGTCTGGGGGTGTCACCAGATGGCACAGCGCTCTGTACTGGCAGCTGGGACAACACGCTCAAGGTACAGGAAATATACGCCCTACTGTGAGACAAGCCATTACTGTGCAATCCATTTGTTTAAAACTCCACATTTTCCTTCCTTTGCGATAGCTTTCAGCTCATGGTCACAGCTTTATGTTTATGGTTTCATATGGAATTATAAAATATAAGTTTTTTCATAGGTAATTTTTCAGATTTATGTAAGTATCATATGTAGTCTCCCAGCAAGTAAACTGGTGTATGTAAGCTTTGATAGAGTTCTTCTTAAGGTTCTGCAAGAAGATGTATTTGTATTAACTCTTTCATTCACATTTTTCATAATCTTGTTAATGTTTCAAGCACTGTATTATTTTATTTAAACTTAATAATAATTCTGTATTTTCAGGTTTGGGCATAATGGACCTCTAGAGATGTTCCAGAAAAATAACAAAGATGGACATACGCTTGATCAGATATATCTTCTGTTTGACTTCACCTAGATACTGGTATCACTTTATACATGATGCTCATTAATGTAGTACACTATGACCAACAAGACCAGAAAAATTTCTGGCCACTGCTTGTGTTGTTTATCAACATATACTGATGACCAAGACATTAGAGCATGTACTGTAGGGCAACTATACTGTAAGTCATTTGTAGTTATGAATGTTTGAGTCTTAAATGTGCGTGTCAGGAAGCTAGTGTTTTTTTTTTTCGGGTAATCATAATTGCATGCCATAAAACTTGCATTAAAACTAAGAACTATAAAATTGAATTCCTGATTATGACTTTAGTAGTATAATTAATCATTTTCTGATCTTAGTTTAAAGTTTGACTTGGCATTTCAAATAGTTTTACTTGTTAGTTTTATTAGTTGCAAAGCAACTTGGACCAGTTTTGCTTAGGTATGTATACTACATGATCCTTCTTCTTATGCCCTTTAATGGTTGAGCCACCTTGAGCCAATCAGCATATAGTTTAGAAGTGACTTTTACACATGATGTATTATATCAGGTGTGCACTATGGAGATACATTAAAGGTGGAATCAGACAGTTTGCCTATATCAAATATATATAACAATATATAACTACTGTTTTGGTGAATTTGGATGTAATTTCTGTAGAAAGTCTAGGTAGAGACAGTTTTGAACATTACCAATATTGTTGAACAGTTCAAATTGCAAAAAACACTCTTTGATTTCATTCTTTCCAAATCTATAAATGTAAATATGCATGATAGTGATCTCTGCTAAAAATAGATATTGGTGTTGGAGGGAATTACCTGGATGACAATATAACGTGATCTTAAAAGTAGGTTGTCAAATGGTTTTCTTGGTTTAAAAATAGCTATCTCTGCATCGTGACTCAGATATGAAATATTTGTTTGCAATGATGAATGGGAATATGTCACTAAGATTTAAGATGGACCATCACTGGACAGATTTTGCAGGACCTATTCAGGTAACAATGTCTTAATTTTTTGTTTGTGAATAAAAAATTTGGTCCAAACTGTCAGATACTACTTTCAAGTTGTTGTGTTCATTGGCCAGTTATTAGTGACAATCATAAGAAAACACAATATTTTGAATGACAGCTTATTCACATATTCTCTACTGATCAGAGGTAATATTTTATTTAGGATTTCCTTGTAGTTTACAAAAGTTTTGCTAATTACATGAAAATTTGATTATCTGTGACCAAATGGCTTTTGAATTCTTTGTATTGGTAAAACCATAGTTCCCATTCTTCACTTTATCATGGGTCATCTCTTAACTTTTTACATTGAACCAATTCTTTTCAGTACGGCAATACAGAGCTTATTGTAGGAATGCAACACATTTGAGAAATACACCCTTTTAGCAGGATCTCAGAGCATTCTAGAAGTTATTTATGCACAGGGGTGCGCTTGGCGTTGTGGTAGAGTCGCCGATTTGTAACTCCTCTGACTGCTAAGCCTATCATTGTGTGGGTTCAAGTCCTGTTCTAGATGAAGTACCTATGTGGGAAGGTCTTCCAGCTGACTTGCGGTGCACCAGTTGTTCTATCCAAAAATGTCTCTGGGGTCTTTCTCCACCAAATAGCTGGACGTTCCTGTAATGATCATAAATGGTCACTGCAATGTATTGCAAAACAAACATTTAAGCACAAGATATTCTGATATGTCGTAATTAAAATTAACAAGAATCAAGAATATATTGTGCCAAATATATGTGAAGCAACACTGGTATTTATAATATATACAGCATAATAATCAGACCTCCTCAGAGTTCCAACTTTCCTCCGTTGTAGCTGTCAAAATATTGTAGCCGATTGTTCTGTGAATGTGATCTATAACAAAATGAGACTGGGAGGAGCTGTTAATAAGTTCATGGCAAAAGGAGGTATATATGCCAAAAAAAGAAAGATTAGCTACATGGAAAAAAAAACACACCATTAATTCACTGTAAAGGAACCATCACATTTCATGAAGACAATGCACTTTTATATTTATCCGCTCAAATTTGTAATCAGGAAAGAAATATTCTTAAATGACAAATCTTATGCATCAGCCAGCAAGAGACTCAAATATATTTAAAATGTCAAAGTTACTGTTTCTTTTTTAATGTTCATTACAGCTGGACATTTTTTTACAGTGATTTGTATATCGCATTTTAGTTAGTTAAAGTCTTATGCTTTTAGCCATTGAGTTCAAATAACTCTAAAATCTCACTGGACAGCTGACACATTGTCACATTGTGTCATTAAGGCCTAGTTTCAAGTATACATCTGGCTTCATAGTCCACATAGGTATGCCATCATACATCAGATAAATGACCAAAAAACACAAGCCCCATGTCATCACTCTACCTTTTGTTGTTATGTCGTTGAGCTAAACTGGCTAAAAACTGGTTGAAAAGTGTTGCAATGCTTTTGATTCTCCCAACCTTAAGGCGGCACAATCTTTTGAAGGACAAGATGTTAACATATAATCTAGTCAACAGAGCATGTTAAATTTATATTCTGTTTTTCATTCTGGTCTAACAAAGTTTAATTCTTGTAACACAAATTAAAATTATATGCAAATTGACAAACTCTGACCACGTCACTTAGACAATGTAGAAATGTTAAAGTTTAGCAAATGTAATGCTGCACCTCCAATTGAAGAGTATCAAAATTAGGCTTTCAATACTTTTAACCTGGGGCTTGAGGGTTCAACTTTTTTTCCCTACTTTTTCACTTTGACTATTATTTTGGCATCACCCTACCAGATTAAAAAGAAAATATTAGTCAAGGCTTTTTTTCGGCCGATTTTATAGCCGATATTCGGTCATGTTCCCAATGGCAAAACATATACTTTTTTCCCAATCAGAGAAGAAAAATTCCCAATAAAAAAAAAATTAAAAATATACATGGTTGTACTATAGCAGTCATTTAATAAAATTTATTGCTAGTTAGGCTAGCTAATCAGGCATCAGTTGTTTATTGATAATATTAAAAGAGCTAATCATGCATCAGTTGTTTATTGATAATATTAAATATAGCTAATCAGGCATCAGTTGTTTATTGATAATATTAAATATATGAGGCAAACATGATAAAAAACAACATATAACAGTACAGCTTTTTATTCCCCAAAGGTGTAAAAAATTCCCAATTTCTGGCAAAACAATGCAAAAATTCCCAATTCCAGGGGTATGGGTCATATTCCCAAAATGGTGAAAAAAAGCCTTGTTAGTAGTTATTAATTTTTATTTTGTAAGTGATATTAATTGATTATTGTGCTAAGTTACAAATTTGGTACTAGTTTTATTCAAAGTCTAAAAAATCAAAACCTGTAGCATTTTATTTGAAGCATCAACCAACAAACTTTATAAAACATTTTGGGCAACTCTGAAATAAATTGTTTGGCTATCAAGAGCTCAGTGCTTTTTAATAAAGCTCAGTAAGCTGAAAAAATAAGAAATATTAGCCTTAAACAAGGTGGGTTGTAAACAATTATATATTTGGGATAATTTGATTGAAATACAATCAAATAACATGTTTGGTTGTTGTTTATGCTATAAACCTTTGTTTCCAAATGATACTCAAAAGCAAATTACTACCCCTCCTAACAAAGATATATTTTGAAGTTTTTTTATTTTTTTAAAACAGAGACACATTAAATATCTATTTTAGAAGACAAAAATATCCATAAAGTAAAAACTGGATGGAGACTTTTCCTAAAACATTAATGTATACAACCCATCTGTTGTGTTCATTTTCAATATCTGTATATTTTCTATTACACGTGCTTTACCTTAAATTTCATGGCAGGATGCCACTGTTACTCTTGAACATAGACTGTTTTGTGCATTTGTATTTGCTTTAAAAATACTAAACTTACACAATTTATTATAAAGGGACTTAGATTTCTATGAACATTTATGAACTACATAATTAATGATAAATTTATTTATTTACATTTTACATAGTCTGTTTTACTCCGTTTGAGATGGACCATAATAGAGCTCTTTTATACTTGTTTTTATCAGATTTACAATTATTGTTCGGCCAAAAACATTTTGAAGTAGGTTTCTTTCAAGTTAATCTCCCAAAACTTTAATTTTATCTCTATTATAGATTCATGTTGAAACCCATTTTTCGCATTCTTTGCACTTTTCATAGGTGCATGAATGCACACTTACCCATTTAAGGGATGTTACTTCTTTATTTTAGCATGTCACAAGCACATTGCTTGTAATTGATGACAGTA
>CM017559.1:36575422-36701549 GCA_007844125.1 Sinonovacula constricta
GCACATAGAAATGAACTAAGGTTAAAACGATTTAATATTTAATATTTCCGTATTTGGTTATGAAAGTGCCGAAAGCAATTTAATGTTACTAATCAAATCGATTGTGTTTGTAGACTAATCTATTTTGGTATATCTTTAGGGCATAGTAAAACATTCATACTAAAATCCCCAGCAAAGCTGATGGCATATTTATATTGCAGCATTAAATGAGATCATATTTAGTCGCAAGAAAATCTACTAAAAGAACACATATTCTTCAATACACGATTTCTATTTTGTTTTGTTTCTGAAACACGTCCATAAACATCTTATTATTTAGCACATTAAATATTTATGTACTTTTGATTCCATTTTTGTGTGGGTGGCGGTTGGATCGGACATTTATCTGGTTGTTCTTCCATGTAATGTAGTGTAGTAGATTGTTTTAAAGACCCTTACTTTTCCGCTGCCTCTAACATGTGCAATAACAACATTGCTGTAGATTGTTTGATGTTACCAGCATTGACATGGTCAGCGTGGTTTTGTGTTAACAACAATGACACAGTCAGCGTGTTTCAGCTTAATAGCCTGGGCCAGTTTGTTTGTAGTTAACGCATTGCCACGGTAGCGTGTTTGGGATGAAAAACATAAACACGGTCAGCGTGTTTTATTTTAACTTCATTGACATGGCCAGCGTGTTTGAGTTTAGCATTATTGACACGGCCAGCGTGTTTGAGTTTAACTTTATTGACATGGCCATAGAATCAAAGTGCGAACAGCACTTCAATGGAGGTCTGACTTAAATCTTAAATTCATTTTAACAGATGTAATGATCACAATGCCATTTACACATGTATGCTTAAATGTTTGATGTTAAACTATATAATGTGATACATGTATTTTGGATGCTCAACTTTTAATTTAGCGGTGGAAATCAAGTGTGTATTGATCGAAAATCAAGAACGACTAACTAACTTTCCAAAATTCATATAAATCATTAAATGCTTTCCTTGTTTGGGATGTTGGAAGCGACATGGTGTTAACCGAATAAGATTTTTAATAATAGATATGAATAATCATCGCAATGTTTCTAATACGATGACAAATGGCTTAAGTTAAGACTGCCATGCAAACAAAAACAACAAGACAATAAAAGAAATTAATACTGTATTATCATTTTGTAAAATGAAGTAAAAAATAATTTCCGACATGCTTATTCCTATAATGGAAATCTTGACGAAACGTGATGGTCAACAATATGGCGAATTTTATACTGAAATAACTGAATGTATGTACAGAAGCTTCGTAAGGTACTAAAGGACACGTTCCTCCCAATTTGCATATACGATACGTTAGCCACGTAGTCTTCAAGCCAAGCTGCAAGATGTTAACTGGATATTCTAGCAGCTATATTGCATTAACGCCTAGCCCCGCACACAATGGAGACAATTGTAATTAGGGAGAAACTCTGAACAATAAGCGAGCTGGTCGTGAGCCTTTTTACAAGCATCATACAATATTGACGAATAAGAGAACTCTACACGAATGTATTTACTTTGGTGCCGATCAGGTTAAGACCCAAGATTTAAAGACGAGAAATTAATTGTATTATTTAAGTACATATTAGGTCGTATTTGTTGTTGTAAAATAAAAAAAATCTGTGATGTACTTTTGACAGCGCATATGTTTAGACTTTGGCCGACATACCAGTCAGAGTGGTTAAGCCTCTTATCTATCTTTCGAGCAATGTAACAGTAGCCCCACGACTGGTCGGCCTGATGTTAACATAATGAAACTAGATATAACACAATAAACACCGTCTCCGGATAATTAAAAGGAACAAAAATTCAAAACAAATACATACACTTATGCAAGCATCTGTTTAGATTTGGGGCTAGTCAAGTCGCTCGCTGTCTAAAATTCCTTCAGAAATCTTTACAAAACTTTAGGCAAGAAATTTTCATATTAAGGTATTCTCATAGGAAAATTTTATTATTAGCCCATTCGTCATTCTGCATAACATTGTTCCGACATAAAAGAAATTTACGATTAAATTTCTATTTTATTGCTGGAGATTATTTTCATGAAAAAGCAACTTAGAAACATATCTGAATTATGTGAATACAATGATGGTTCGTTTTATTACCAAGGGAATCGAATATACATTTTCCGACGCAATCCTTCTTGTGATTGTGAAAAACGCACACAATATGTTTGTATTAGTGACGCTTACGTATCATTGCTAGAGGGCAACCCCAGACATTTATAAGATAGAACAATCGGCGCTTCACTTGTCAGCTGGGAGGCCCTTTCAATAAAAGCAATCACTTGATGAAACATGAAAACCATGAGAAGGGTTACTTTCACGTTGCCTATGAGCCGACATGGCTTACAGAATAGTTTTCGCATTAAACTATTTATAAACATTGATTTGTACATAGTGTTATCTTTTAGGTTACCATATATTTGCAATTATGTATTTCGATAAAATTACTATGGGTAGATATTAGTTATCTTCAGATATGATTATAATGGAAAATTTCCATTAACTCATATTTTATTTTAAATGTTTTTAACAAATTATTACAAATACTAACAAGTAATAACATTTATAGATGCAGACAGGTTTGCTATGTCAAGATTTGACCTGTAAGCTCATATTGCATCCGACTTCTTATAAGGAGTTTGAAACATGTTTTGATTGTATCTTAGCAAAGCTATTTAAACGAGACAGCACCACATCTAACAAGTCGAGAAAAGAGTTTATCAACAATTTATATTCAAATTGCATATGTTATTTACATTAAAATACAGAAGAATAAGGCCCTGGTATTAAATTCATGGGTATTTTACCTATAATTTAGTAACATACGCTTTAATCATTTGCAGTTATAAACATTCGTGTTTGTCAAGCTTAAGTTATTAGACTCAAAAAATGTTAAACAAAATGATAATTTTTAAAACATAATTGATACTGCCTTTAATACATGTCTGCCAAAAAAGCAACAAACAAACAAAAACCTTTGGCTTTCTTCTCTTTTGGCTCAGATAATACATCCTGAATTAAGGGGGTTGTGATTTATTGCGGCATATGCATATCATATTGCAATTTACTTGAGTCTAAGAATGAATCATCGCACTTGCTTCACCGCACTTATAAAGGGCTTACACTACACGGCTTCATAATAATTAGAATAACATCAAGCAAACATGGCAGGAGCACCGCCAATGGTCTCTTAGGTTCCAGTTGATCTTTCTTGGAGTAAAATGGTTCGTAAAATGGATAAGAAAATTAATCTATACATACAAAACATGTGTTAGGAATATCAAATAACCAAATAATCTGTGCATTTACATCAACAGCAGAGTTTGTTAAATATAAATTTTACACTAAATAGTGTAGAGTTATTAATCACAATTTTGGCAAAAAGTTTAATTAAGATTTCTGACATATCATGTGCATTACATGATTTTATAAAAATATCAATAAGTATTCAATAAAGGATAGTTGTCTTTGTTTCACTACTTATATATGGTCTTATAATTATCACAGTCTTGAAAATTAAAAAATAAGAGACACCAAATTTAATCTGTTATATTATTCAAAGAAAAAAACGTTTTACTTCCAAAATAAAAATCTGTGAATTTGAACTGACATAACATCAGAAGTAATTTACCATCATATATAAAAGCCCAAATCAATCTATCCAAGATCATGATCTCAATCACATATTTCAAATGCACTATTTAAAACGTCTGAATCAACCTCAGGATGAAATTTCTCTCACGCTTCAATATTTTCAAACCAATAGATTTATTACAGTGGAAAACAGAAAAATATCTCGAATATTGCATTTTAAATTTCTCTTTTCCAATTAGTATTTTTCTAGGCCGTTGTCAAGAGCATTGATTCACATTGATTAATGAATATTTTGAATATGTGATTTTTCCTTAAATTGATTTATACATGTTTCAATATATATACTTATATAGAGAACACGGTTTATAGTAAAACTTGCTGGTTTTGTAGATGGAAAGTCTTTAATAGTTTGACGTTGACAGTCTCAAAGTATTACCGAGGTGTTCACGAAAAACAGAAGGTGATACTATGTAGTGTTTAGTATTTAAAAAAGCAAAGGCGTATATTTTAAAAGTTCCATTTATACGATAATGTATGATTAAATATATTCAATTCAGCATGCATTTAGGTTACGAATATTTTAGTTTTTGTTTCAACAGATGTCAATACTGTTGCTAGGTAGAAAAAATAACATAGTCTTCTTCAGCATCCAATAGATAAAAGATCAAATTACAGCTTCCAACAAATTCCTGATATATGTTAGTCTTATTAAACGATTACAAAATAGTAATAATTAAAAAGAACTAATTTAATTAAGCTACTTTCTTGCACTTCCATTTAAATATACATGAAGTCATAATGGTTCTACATTTATTGCACCATAAAATACTTCTAATTTTAATAATGTATTTAACTTTCTGGATTATGTATAAATTTTCACAGTCGTACTAATCGTAGTATTTCCAACAGATTTTTAAAAATGTATTAAGCTTTCTCTTACAGTCATTTAAAATTGTTTAAGTCTGGCTTGAATGCCAGCTGCCCAATTTCCCCACATTCGAATTCCGGATAATATCGGTATTTTTATCAAAATTAATATTTATTTAAGCCGCAATAATCTTTTAGCCAGTATGTATTAATATTCACTGCAATTACAATATCATTGCATGTAATACTCACCAAACTAATGTATTTTGATGCCGTTGCATCAAATTCAGATATCACTGAAAAGAAATATTTTAAACTCAGTACTTTCTTATAAATACACCTTGATCACCCTCTCGTTTACAACAAACATAAACTGTAATAATAAACAAAGGAGCTGTCGTAAACTCTTATAGACACAAACGATGTGTCTAAATTGTAGAAACGACATATCATTGAATCATATTTAGATAAAACTTTCTCTTCTATATTAAACCTGACAAACCACTTACAATTTGTTTTTGTGGAACAAGCCAGTAGACTTCCAATTTATCAGTTTTCGAATTTCTGACATTTTATTTAATAAATGTTGCCAATTTGCATTGTTTTCTCATTTGATTGCTGACTTAATAAAAATGAATGCGCATTTTTCTCAAACTATTCAGTCAAAAATATAAACATCATTGTATCTGTCGAATTTTAATAATTTCCGTTAATTAAATGTTGACAAATGCTGTAGATACGCGACAAAATCATCGACTGATCTTACTGGCTAAACTTTCTATTTCGAATTTCCTTCAAGTTTTTTTATAAAGACACATCATACGTATTTTTTTACAGAAATGTTTGGAATTAATGTATACTCAGCAAGCTCAGGGGACATTGCCACAGTTTTTAATTCAGTTACGTTTAAAAATAATATAAAATGACATTTAGGATCGGTACAAATATTTGTGGCATCATGTATCGTGACTAAAATGCCGAGAACATGCAGTACGAATATGTCTTGACAAAATATAAAGCAAGACGCTACGTTCTGGCTCTGCACTATACTCTTGATACCGAACCTTAGAAATGTGAAGTCCTACTTGCATGCAGTAGATGATATTAGAGGATTAGCATTTATTATGCATTTATACTTATTTGAGGCAAATATAGAGTTAAAATTTATTATCTTGTCCTCGAATAGTTGAGATTTCTTGATTAAATGCATGAATTTCAAATCGATTGAAATAGATGCCATTTAGAAGCATGTATATGATTTTTATATTTTAAATGTCAAACCCGTCACGTGTTTACAAGGCCTTACATATTTACAATATACTAAAATGATGTTATAGTCGACACCCCTCCGCATTTAAACGGAACGAACATAATGTTTAAAGATCCACTGTAGATGTTTTACTATGTGTAATTATGTTCCATCAGGTACTAGATTGATCATCATAGAACATATAGGACTGCAATTATTCTTTGATCTAATGATCGAAAATGAAATCGGTAAAATCATTTAAGACATGGAAATGAGACCAAATTTTATTTAGTTATATATTGTTTCACAGTTTGGGCGTATTTTGGAAATGTGGTAAACATATAAACAGCTTCTTAAGTCTGTATTGTCTTGTTCATCATTATCTTAAGTTGAGAGAGCCAATAGATCAAGCATGTTACTAATTATGAAGCCCCTTGATCATAGAATTGTTTGAACGAAAAAATGTTATACTGAAAATAAAGTCTATGCCATTCTTAAACGATTCTGTCAAACGCAATACTGTTAATTTTATATAAGACAACGTTTTCTTTGTAAACTGTGAATGTCTCTATGCATCATAGTTATTTATATTGCCGGAAAAAAATAACTAAAGGATATACTCATGAAAAGCTTTTACCTTTGCATGGAAAGATTTCAGTTGTTTGTGGTTCTGTTTTTATATCTTTTTGCCGACAGTTCACGGTTTTAGGACAGTGAGTAAGGATTACATTCTATATTAATTATATGACCTATCAATGCAGTCGACTAATACGACGTGATCAACATGTAGTTGTATTGGGACGATACATTATCTAAATATATATTGTTAATGGACAATCTAAACTAAAACAAAAACTAAGTAAATAGCATCCTAATAAAACACCAAGTATTATAATGAAATCATATATCTCATCAAATCAATGTATTTCATCAAAATGAATATTCAGTAGGACATGTTAACTTGACATTTAAACTGAAGCAAATGTGTTGGCTTATTTGAACATTTATGTTATATTCCTTTATTGAAAACGGCATCTTACGATACATAACCTTATTTTTGGTTTTTATTATTAAATTAAATACCTTAGTAAGTTAATGAATTTTGTTGCCGCTTCAGGCAGAAACTAACCTGCAACTAGTAGTCGTAATGCGTAAGCATGGACTAAGGTTATGAATACAACACACAAAAAACGTTAGCTATTTATCGCTTTTATATATTTATATATTTAGGCTTATTGTGTGTTGTTTATAAATACAAATGAGTAAAAACACTACATAAGTAACACAAAGTTTTTACTTTTGAGTCCTAAATAAACAAATAATGCAGAAAGAATGTAATATTACACTGAATAGGACAATAAAAAGGTCCTATGATAATTACCACAGATATTCAAATCTGAACTACCCCCCCCCCCCCAAGTCAAAAAATGTAAATATAACAGTGACGACAAAGGCGAGACATAACACACAGACTCCCCCCCCACACACACCTCAACCCCTAGTAGATACATCATTGGAGCAGTCAGTCAGACAGGGGTCCTTAAATCTGGTTTGTGGAGTGCTCCAACCTCGCACTTCCTTAATGTTTTCCCATCAACCCCACATAATGTGTAAATAAAGTATCCTATCAAAGTGAGACAACTAATAGGAGCAGTTGCATCTGGTGTGGGAATTGATAAAAGGAACTTATATACAGACCAAAAAACAATTATTATAATACAACAGATTTACAATATGTACAGTTGATAAAAACCTAGTAATTTGCAATAAAACAGAACAAGCGATCAAATACGATAGGAACGAGGATTTTACAGGGCCATATTAAAATACTACATCATTTCATGTGTCAAAGTGACTTGACATTTCCATATGACAGCTCATGCAATTTGATAAAAAGTTTGTCAGTTTGTCAGTTGAGCGATTTATAGGTAAAGAAGTCTACTGCACTGTTTCTCAATACCAATGTTTCATTGGAGAACATTAAAGTAGTTCCTCTGTATGGCATATACATCAAAGTGTTATAAGATGAAATATGTCAAAGAACATATACGCCGATAACATATTTTACCACAAGAGTAAAATTTAATTAACACAGTGCGTTATTCATTTCAAAGAAAAAAAATGTTACAATAAAAAAATATAGTGCAAAGAACAAAAGTATCATAATAATTGATATTGGGATATGGATTTAGCAAATAAAATAAATCAACTCAGGCGAAAATACAATAAGTATCTGTATTCGTTATCAATAGAAACGGATTATGTTTTATGTGACGAGGGGACACAATACAGATACGTGGAATTGATAATAGCATTTTGTTATTGATTAACAACCTAACTATTCCACATTTCAAAAGGAATTAAACCATTGTGTGTTGACTTAACAGTAATTATAACATATCCTTGGACAAGAGTTACTATGCCTTTCAATTAGCAATTATGAAAATGTCACGTAAGAATTACCATACAATAAAAGGTTGACAGCTAATATCATAACAGCTACGTAGCTAGAAACTCAACTATTATATTCATAAATCTTTAATCTTCAGTATATATATTTTACCATTTATTGATAAACAATACAAACAATTACGAAGTAACGACCGATATAGAGATTAATAAAAATAATGCAGAAATTAACAGAAAACCGCCGAAGAAAATAACTTGCACGTAATGTCTAGATAAGCCATCTGTGAGCTTTAGTACATATTAAAAGTACTACTTATATACACATCTGTTGATCATCTTTTATTCTTTGTCATAGCTAGTTATAGCCAAAAATCGAAGCCACAATATAACTGTGGTATGTGATGGTTTTATCATACAGCAATTGCCCCACTGACATTAGCTATAGTCTACCTTTTGATTTGAATATTGTGGAGTCACAATATAGCTGTGGCATTTGACGGATTTAAAATAAGACATCTGCCCCACTGTTGTCGAAAGTTTTATTTTGAACATTCTAAAGCCGTCAAAGTGTACAACTTGTGTGTCGGATGAAGACAGCTGGAAAAACAATCTCTCAGACTCCGGATGCGTTCCCTGACTAATGTCAATAGAAATATTGGCTGTGTCTGAATACCGATGCCTTTACTTTCTTTATTGAAACTATATTCGGCGCGGTTTTTACTGACAAATCCAATAACGGTTCTTTATGATTGGCAATAAATCACAACCCGTCATTCATATCGATATTGTGCTCGTCAAGGAAATATGTATTCGCCTAATCCTACACGCGTTTGGAATAAATGGGAGTTTTATTTGAAAAGAATTAGTTTATGCACACTGCAACTTTTACTCCTATGCAAGCACATTGTAAATTTAACTCCAATGTATGCACATTGTAGATTTTACTACAATGTATGCACATTGTAGATTTTACTACAATGTATGCACATTGCAACTTTTACATCAATATATGCACACTTCAACTTTTACTCCAGTGTATGCACATTGTAGATTTTACTCCAATGTTAGCACATTGTAAATTTTGCTCCGATGTTAGCACATTGTAAATTTTGCTCCAATGTTAGCATATTGTAAATTTTGCTCCGATGTTAGCACATTGTAAATTTTGCTCCAATGTTAGCCCATTGTAAATTTTGCTCCGATGTTAGCACATTGTAAATTTTGCTCCAATGTTAGCCCATTGTAGATTTTGCTCCAATGTTAGCATATTGTAAATTTTACTGCATTGTATGCACACTGCAACTTTTATTCCATTGTATGCACACTGTAATCTTTACTCCAATGTATGTACACAGCAACTTTTATTCCAATGTATGCACACTGTAATTAAATGTATCCTCACTGAAACTCTTACAATGCAACTTTCACTCAGATAATTTACATGCAATTTTTGTATGTTTTTTTACTTCCCGATTACTTACTCTAAGTATTGATACAAAAGACAACAACTAAATGTAAGTTCTTTTATTTAGAAAACTTCTAAGTAGCTCCCGGACATGTAGACTTATGTAGACTTAACACAGGCCGGGGCTGTACGTGCAACAAATCTGAACCATAGACATTTGATTAAAATGAAGAAAGTGTCCTTAATATTTTTTAAAATTGTGAATTTTAGAGGGGAAATCAATACTAGCTTACCCAGGTAGTTTTAATCGTTCTTACATTCCAGCCAACAAATGTAAGTACTATGTCTTTGACAATATGCTGTTTTCGATCATATACGATTATCTTAAATTCAAGGAATTAAATCTTATCCTTAAACATATAGTTGGATAGCCGTGTTATAATTGTCTTTTTGTATCTTCACAAGGTTTTCTGGACCGCCTGACCTAGAGGTCCTGATGTGTATCTAATTGTTTGGACATTATTCAAATAGTAAGTAACCACGATTAGTCGATAAGACATACAAGGAATGTATATGATTTATCCGAAAATACCACATACATTTACATACAGTGTGTCTATATATGGACATGGGAAAACTGTAAATTACGCTTTCTTGACAATCTCTCTTAATAAGGATTAATTATGATCAATTAATTAAAACAAGTTCAATTTCTAAAAACTTTTTTAATAAGACCTGACGGTGCTGAGACAAGTTTCGAATTATGACCGCACAAACAATATCACATGTTTCACGTGCGTAAAATCCGTATCGCATTTTCTAATAATAAGTTAAAAGGTGTTGCCGAAAGTATCAATGTTTTCTACATAGCAAACATATGTGAACTTCCTCATTGTAACCGACGGAAGGAAAAAAAAACGTTTTTCAAATTTTCGATATTTAACGACAACACCTTACATTTTGTTATTTTCCCATGGTAAACAGCAAAGGAATAGGACAGAACTGGGTTTTTTCGACTTTAGTCAGTGCAAATGTATGGCTATGCTTGATTTATGTAATAAATTTACAAACCACATATCTACACACGAAGAAACGATGAAGCTTAAATAATGAAACGCAAAAGACATAAACGACGTGTAAACTTGTATGCCTGCCTTGCGTATTGTTAAATTACAGAAGTTATTCTTTTGGAAATTGCTTTATTTACCCGCCAGAATTGAACAAATCGCATAGTTAATGAATAATTTAAAACGACAAAACAATTCAAACATATTTGATCGTACAAAATGCAATCATGTCGTAATTGTACAAATATTATTTTCTAAGTAAACGTGGTTGTTTTAATACGAACAAATAATTTTATATAGTTGTTTGCATGTAGTATTCCTCAATATGTATAAAACATCTTTGCATGAGATCTGACACATAATTACCATACTCTAATTTACGTTGATATTAAATGGTCCAGACATCATGTGCTACGAAAATAGACATTTGACGTATGTAATGTGCAGAACACTGCCATCTAGTCTGGTGTCGCAGTCATTGACCGCATGCTCGTTAAAATCTATAAACGTCACTTACCTTTACGTACAATGACATTCCAATTAAAGGTTTAGGCAGTCATAACGGACAATGACATTCCAGATGGAGGTTGAGGCAGTCCTAACGGATAACGACATTCCAATTAGAGGTTTAGGCAGTCATAATTGACAATAACATTCCAATTGGGGGTTTAGGCAGTCATAACGGACAACGTCATTCTAATTAGAGGTTTAGGCAGTCATAACGAACAATGACATTCCAATTAGAGATTTAGGCAGTCATAACGGACATTGACATTTCAATTGGAGGTTTAGGCAGTCATAACAGACAATGACTTTTCAATAAGAGCTTTAGGCAGTCATAACGGATAATGGCATTCCAATTGGGGGTTTAATCAGAAAGAACGGACAATGACATTCCAATTGGAGGTTAAAGCAGTTATTACGGTCAATGACATTCCAATTTGACGTTTAGGCAGTCATAACGGACAATACAATTCCAATAAGATGTTTAGGCAGTCAGATCAGAGAATGGCATTCCAATTATAGGTTTAGGCAGTCAATTAAGACTTTAGATGATCTTGTGTTTCGATCCCTAACCTGCTGTTAAAAGCCATTACATTAATAATCATTCTTCATTAGTTATAAAGTTTGATCGCCATTGGATTCCAGTTATTTTCCTGTCATTATAAATAAAGAAGTATAAATCGTTCCTAAGGTAAAACAACGCCGTACATTCATAGCTTTAATTAGTAGATTCGATAAAAACTAAATAAACTGTTTGCACTCTTTTTAAATTTACTAAATTTTCGAGGACCTCACAGAACTGGCCATCTGGTATAGGCAGCTCTCTGTAATGAGTAGGAATTTACTGCCTTCAGATGAAATCGTGTATAAACAATGCTTCTTTCAAAATTATAACTAAAATAGTGTTGGACCTTTTGTATGTCTCGTAATGAGACAGACATTTTCCGAATGAAGACACATAACTCCAGATTTCGTAAAATATACTCTCTTTAACAATGCGCTTCGGTAATACGTGTTGGACAGGTATTTATGATGCATACATTGTCACAGATTACATACCCACCCGTTAATTCAACTGGATACATATTTCATAATATCTCATTATACATGTATGTCGATAACCTTCAAACCAATATAATTGTCGTAATCGAATGAAATGGAAATGGAAAATATGACACGGTTGTACAATAAATACATGTTATCAGCCTTGTAACATGCAGAAAACGTAGGTGCGAACATGCATAATATGTCGAAGTAATATTTTTCTTCTTTTGTGTTATGACTAATCTGAGTGTTTTGTCGCCACTTTTGTATACAAAGAATATTTGTACCATTTCCTTATTACAGAAACAGAATTTTCTTTCGCTATTAAACCAAGTGAAATGAAGCTCCATCTAGGCAATCCATGAAGTTTCCATTCTCTGAAAAGAAAATCGTAGAAAAAAATTGCAATAAAATACATCATCAAAGTGCGACCACTAGCTGTTTGCATCTGTCTCCTTAGAAAATTGACGGACTAACAGATAATACCAGTTGCATTGATATATTATTGAATGCAACGAACAATCAACAATAAGATGACTTGTAATACATGTATATGAAAAATACAAATGCTTCAGAAAAAGTCTACAGAATCGGTGCACCGCAATCGACTCAAGTTCCAAGATACATAAGGGTATATTAAATGGTATTGTTAGTAAATTTATATCATCTACATCGTTAAATACAATTTTAAGTAACAATTCTATCGACTCGAATCTAATCCCAAGTGTAAAGTAATTTAATTTAAAGTAATCATCCTTTCGAATTTTGTCTGTAACTGGTAAGTTGCTTGCTTAATGCTATTATGAGGTATATTAACAATAAATTGAAATGTGGGTGTGTTCTTTTTTTTTTTTATAAAATACTAGAATATACATGTAATATCGTAGCTATTGACAGTATACTGCAATATTACAATTCGCTTGTCATTATGATTAAAGACAGATGCTATTTTAATGATGACGATGACGATGATGATAATAATAATAATAATAATAATAATAATAATAATAATAATAATAATAATAATTATAAGTCTGGAATTATTAAAAAATCGTGCGTGTTTATACATTTAATTTTTTATAGCTCCATTAGTTCCCCTTTATAACATCTCGTTAAGCAGAACATTGTTTGTCAGTTAAATAGTTTGTGAAAGCGGATTGCCATTTCTTCAAGTTAATACAAGTAGTAACAATAAGGTAAATTAGTAAATATAACATAAAAGCCTGCTTGAATTAACGGTAAAACGAAAACGTATCCTTTTAATGAGAAAATACATGAACACTTAAAGTTGCTTGAAGAAAATGCAACTACATCTTGTCGATGTGATATTTATATCAGATAATTTTACTTTGTTCTCTAGGCACACCTTTTTTTAATTCCGCGCAATCCAGGAAACCTTTTTATTGCTTAAATTCGGAAGACACAAAACAATTGCGACAACTCCTCTCTAATGTTCTCACATATTGGCAAATTTGATCTTTTATTGTCTTTAGTAACTACAGTGGCTTTGTAGGTTTTATTTTCCACTTAAGGAATCACTTCAGTTTAATTTGTACGTTTCTCTTCTTTTTTAGAAGTCCATATCAGTTGTCTTTTATTTCTATTAAGTCTTGTCGTGCAAAATAAGGGAACATAAATCATCACCATTGAAATAAGCTTATTTTGTATTGTTTTTGTTTTCTAATATCATATTATATTTATACATTTTCAAATTAAGAGTAAACACACATGTTACAGATATCACAAAAAAGTGTGTATTGATAACATAAGGTCATTAATCATGTCATGCACGAGCACAAAATATTGTATGTGTGAAAAATATTGTGTTTTCATTTCTGCAGTTTTTCTGTAGTTTTACAACAATGTTGAAAATGTAAAACTAGACTGTAGTAAGTGTTGTTTTAAAATATTGACAATAACTTCAGGTAATGGAAGGAAACACAAACTAAGGAACATGAAATGTGGACATGGTAATAAAATGTATCATATATAAGTTATTTGTTTTGTATAGATATATTTCCTTAACAATAATCAAGAACTCTTAGTCTTAACATATTCAGAATACTGGATAAATTGCGGGGTGGGGGTAATTACCAATTGCAACCATTACACGCGAACGCTTCTACACCAACAATTATATAAGTGGAGTGACATTGTTTGCAGTCCCAGCTGCTTGAAGCAACGTTTTCATTAACCATACATGGGATACGAACGGTGTGTGCATTTACTTCAGGGGTGAAATACTCAACTAAATCTGAAGGTATGAAGTGTTTGACGTCATTCGGAAGACATGGCACATAGTGTTTAGATTAATTGTATTTGCAACATGTTACAATTTTTTGAAATAACAACTGGTATTTTGCTAAAAGAGCCCTAGAGTGAAGGTGATGACCATAAAAGTTACTTAAGACCCCTTCATAAAAAACGAATAAATATCTACAATTGTCTTAACTGATAAAAATCGACCTTATACATTGATTGACAATAAAACGCTGGTATCTCATTATATAAATATAATACTAGAAGTGACGTTTGATGCTATCTCTGCAGATCACATATGAATTTAATATTTGCATACATTATGCTGCTGTCCATGAACAGTTCGTCTGAGTGTCTGATAGCTACCAATCTCATGCTTATATTTGCATTAATTTTCGTCTCTGTGTCTGCTGACTTACATAATTGCTTTGTAAAAAAGGAATTTGGAATGTTATTTTATATTTTAACAGTGCAATTAAACGTATATGTCAATAATCTTTAGACCATTAATGACTCCGATATCCTCTAGGGTTTAATCACGTCATTTAAAGAAACAAACGATTGCTTTTATTCATGTTCTCTTTGCAGCTGCACATTCTCTGTGTTCCAATAATTGAGGATCAACATTTATAAACATAGACGGCGGTTGTACTAGATTAGCGGTTCCACAGCCAAGTGACCGAGAAGGCAAATCGCTTCCCGACTAAGACGATTTATGCCGGATTGTTGTTAGAGCAACTCAGTTGTTTGGTTACTTACAAGGCCTAAGCACAACTGAAGATTCTTGTTGTTTCAAGTAGGGTCTCCAATTTATACCTGCTGACAAATGGTAGTGCAGTAAGCCAATGGGCATCACGTATGAAGCACTACTCACATAATGTACACATTGTTTCAGATATGTACTTCTATATACCTTCAACGCAAAGACAGTATATCTGGGCATCTTAACGGTCTAAGAAATTGCGTAAAATTAGAAGACACCTTGTCTGGAAATTAATATGTCATAAGTATCCTTATACTTTAGTACCATTAACATGATAATAAAGACTAGTAATTTTATAATGCAAATAATAACAGTTCGTTTTTCGTCACAAACCAGCCGTTGGTTTTTAATCGTCGGAAAAACGTTTATTTATTTGCGAAAAAGCTTCCATTACGTTATCGACTGGGTGGGGGAAAATTGTTTGCATATGTTTTTGTGAGTATCCTTTATAATGTATTTGGTGTTTCATCAAAAGCAACCATTCATCAGTGTTAATCAGTTGCTTTAAGAAATTTATAGCACTGTATGCACAATGAGACTTGACCGTGTAGAGTAAACGAATATATTAAACCAACTTGATACTTATAATTAATACCTTTTTATCGTTTGTCTAGACTTCGTGACTTTTATTAGTTCAGTAATGTGATAAATGAGCTAGTGACACGAAACAAAATGTATGGAGCACTATAACATACTGGTCTGCTCATGTCATGCTTTATGGCATTCTTATGGAAACTTAATTAAAACCGGGAGGGGTTAGAGCAAAGTCGTCGAAAGACACTACGTTTTTAATATAAGGACAAACTTGCATTTTAAACGTTACTTTTATATGTATGTAAGAGCTTAAATCGCTACTATTTCCGTGCTTTTTACTATTTTTATGATTTTTGACCTACTTACGAATGCTGAACCATGACCAGTGCAAATAAATATCAATTTGGTAGAAATTCAATATCAGACCTTATACTTTATTTTGCATATTTAACAGTCTCCCAACTAATAACTTTTTTTTCAAAGAGGGTGGTGGGATTTAAAAGTCATGATTCCCAAATAAATTGTTTATGAATACAACACAGCACAACGTTTACATCTTCACTATCTAACAGTTTTAATCGAACTCCAAATTTTATACTGCGAGCAAAGTGCTTCCAGTGTTTGAACGTTACGTCACGTTGACCTGTATGTTCGTTGAAAATGACACAGAAGTGTCAGATGTCTAGTAAGTAAACCCATTTCTAAAGACAGCATGTGAGGGAAGTCGTATGGTTGTGAAAAGCTTATTTTCTAGGAAAAAATAGATTAATAAACCCCATTACAAACACCGCATATCTTTTCAAAACAAATGTTCTTGTTAAGCTTAAAACCTCAATTAACAGGAAGGAATGCAAGAGCACAGATAACTTAAAAATTGGTAAGGGTTGAAATTAAAACAAGACTGGTCTTTCAAATAAGTATAATTTCTTGAATTTCGATGTAAAAGAGACCGCAAAAATGTTCGAAATGCTTTGCGTTTTAACCGATATTTATTATCATTTCTAGCAATATGAGATGAAATAGAGATAAAAATCATAAAAAAGAAATGACCTAAAGTCGTTTAAAAGTAAAAACACAACAACAAAACAACAACAAAAACAACGTCGATCTGACGGTATGCTCCACTTCTTCTCTGAGCTCAACGCGATATGAGATGTCCCTAAGATCGCTACAACCAGAAACCAGAAATTTCGACTTAGTTACATGTAGTTATTTGTAACAAAAACCATCAATAAAGCATCGGTTTGTTGCGCACATTTGTGATACTTTACTTTAATAAAGTCCAAATAAATACCCGCCTACTCGACTTTTGACATTTTTACGGTCCCATCTAGGGACAAAAACAGATGCTGCTTTTCACAGTACTGTACATGCTTCATTCATTCATAAGCTGTTACATTTCACGGATCTGTATAACAATCACGTTCAGATCTAGTTTCGACAGTCATATTTGTTTTTGTTCTCGGACTACTTTCCCCGGGTATGAAGACTGGCAAATGAATATTAAAGGTTATGAGATGTCATTCTATGTGTCTCCAATTTGTAGCTGTCATCCCTCTATACAGTGTTGCAAGCGATACCTCCACATAAACAGAATTCTGGAACACCTTTACATATTACTGATTATGCAAAAGGTAATACTGGTTAAACATAATTTTATGTTTTTGTAGAACATTTAGAATATGCCTTCTATTTGCAAATGTGTGTTTTGATTAAACAATAAAGTTATCTTTAAAAGATATCTTGGCAACAAAGAAAAAAGTCAAACCTTTGGCAACATAGAAAATAGCCAAATCTTTTTGCAACATAGAAACTGGTCAGATCTATGACAACACAGAAACTAGCCAAACCTTTTGCAACAAAGAAAATAACCAAATCAATTGCATCATAGAAAATAGCCAAACCTTTGGCAACATAGTAAATAGAAACATTTATGGCAACATAGAAAATTGTCCAATATTTGACAACATAGATAAAAGACAAATATTTGGCAGCATTCAAAACATTTTGCACACAATGCTTTATCCAAATCCTTAGCAACATAGAAAATATGATTCACACAATGTATGATCAGACATAGTTAAGCCCGAATTTATCAAATACTCTAAATCAGGTCATCACTTTTAATAAGCCAATGCAAGATCGGCTATGTACTTTAGATATACATGCCGTCTCATTACAGCTAAAAAAGTTTGTAACGTTAGAAACTTTATCTTTAAATAATCGGAGATATTGCACCCTGTATTCCTCAGTTACCAATTCAAAAAATGATGGTAGAAGAACGCGGTTCTTTTTGCGGCTATTGATCGATTGGTATGGCCAATCTTGATTGTACACTATTATTCGTGACATGTAAGGCACTTAAGAGATCAAAGAGTTTTGTAATATACTTTTCACTTCATAGGCCTATTTTCTAAATCACTGGCTATTTACATGTTGCGCCAGCAAAACTTGTCCGCCCAGACAACAGCAGCAATTTATTGAAACATCTTACAGTGCATCAATCGAACGCAATTCATCAAACGTTCATTATCGGAATTTTCATTTGAAAAATCTTGTAGACTAAATTTCTAAAACATAATTTTCAAGAATGTATTTATCTGCTTAGTACAAAACATCCCCTAAAACTATAATTCTATATTTTTAGTATTTATTTTTTTTAAACCTCGATTCGTGTCAATCATGTTTCTGTCATTTGTCTATCGTGGCGTATTCATTCGTATAATTGGATTCGTCATGGTGTCCATGAATGTTTTATTTTAAAACAGGAAAGAAATCCATATCGGAATTCATACAGTACACTGTCAATATCTTTAATATTCTTTGTGTAGTACTTAACGTACATATAATGTTTTCCTATAAAGCGAAAGCAAAACTTACAAAAGAAAAAACAACACATTCCGACGTAAACTAAAGTTGAATGAAAAGGTTTGTATATTGGAATTATGGATTTATTCTAATCAATAATAACATGACTTTTTCAGTCATTAAAATTTTTATTTAAATAATTTTTGTAACCAATGCTTGTCAGCATATTTCTAAGATAATAAGAAAATGATAATATACTAGGTTTCAACCTTTTTCAGCACAATGCAGTTAGGAAGTATATGTTGAAGTTTAAAATAAAAGAATTTGAACAATATTTAGAATAACATTGACTTGAAATACAATTTGAAATTGTAATTAATATTGGTTTGTATTATAAAATCGCTCAATTTTCAAACTGGTACTGAAAACACAATGCGATGAAAAATTAAATTGTCTAATCTCTGTAACAAAAGCCGCTTTTGTAAGAGGCTTTAATATGAACCACGTAGCTGTCTCGTATTGTTCGTCATTGATGCGCATGTAATGTTTAACTAGCAAATATATCAATATATTTTTTTAATATTAAAGATATCATTTTTAATATTAATACGTGACATAGAACTGTAACATGAGTGCCTTTTATAAAATTTAAATTAATATGAGTGCACCATGCTATTAACATTAAGTAATTACTTTCTATAACATGCTGTTTAAACTTTATAAGGCCATATACACATGATTAATTATATCTTTGCCTTCTTATTATACTTGTATTGTTATCAATTCTCAAAATCATTTGGCATGAAAATGAAATATGTGAATTAAAGATTTTAAACTCAACTTGCACCAATATGTCAATGCATAATAATACACAGAAAGGGTTTGCAGAGTGCTGCAAATTCGAATGAATTTATTTACATCATTTATAGGTGCATTGGATAAGTTAAGACTGATTCTTTTTAAGGCAATGGTTGTGAGTTCAAGCATTTAAGAAGATATATATTTTTTTATTTATATTTAATAAAAATAAGCACAAAATAGTCATGCAGGTTCACTTAATATTTGGTTTTGTTCTTAGCTACTGACTAACTGACTAAATGTATATGAACACCCTCACATATTTTCTTATGAATATTTAATAACAAGAGTCACACTCAAAAGTCATCTGATCTGGATTCACACTGTTTGAAAGAGAAAACACACCTGGTTTCCTTGAAAGAGGGTTGAATATTGCAATGCAAGTGAAGCCTATCTATTCACACCCTGAAAAAGAGAAAACATATTAATAAGAGCTTTTAGAAATCAAACAGAAGTATGAATATATCATATCGCAAAAAGATGTGCATACTAGAGTTAAAGTTAAATCAATCCAATAAATGATATAGCCAACAACAACAACAACAACAACAACAACAACAACAACAGCAATAACATCTCGGAATATTTTTTCCACAAAAAATGCACTAGAGTCATGTTTATATATGTTTCTAACAGACATAAACATTTTCACCCCAAATATATTTCACACTTGCTTTATCCTGCACAGTTTTCGAAAATCACGTAGAAATGAACTATGGTTAAACGATTTAATATTTACTCTTTCCGTTTTTGGTTGTGAATGAGACGAAAGTAATTTTAATGTTACTTATCAAATTGATTGTATTTTGTAGCCTAGTCTATTTTTGTATGGCTTTGGGGCATTGTAAAAAATTCATATTAAAAGCCCTTAACATAACTGATAGCATATTTATATTTCAGCATTAAATCTGAATATATTTAGTCGCAGGAAAATTAGCTAAAACATATTTTTTGTTACACGAATTCTATTTGTTATGTTTCTGAAACAACTTATAATTTAAACATAAATATACATACTTTTTATTCCATTAGGGTGTGCCCAGTAGCAGCGTGGTAGTGTCTGAGGCTGTGAGTCCCGAACGCATTGGATGCAGGATTTAATATGGGTAGATAAACCAGCTGACCTGTGGCGCTCCGCGGGTTCTACCAAGATATTTATCAAGTTGTCCTTCCACTTAAGTAGCTGGAGGCTATAGTAAATTATACTTAATACCCTTACTTTTCCGCTGCCTCTAACATGTGCAATTTAAGTACGGATGTAGTTTGTCTGATGTTGCCATGGTAGCATGTTTGAGATTAACATCATTGACACAACCAGCATGTTTGAGTTTAGCATTATGGACACTGTTATAGAACACATCAATGCAAGAGTAGTTCGGATTAAATATTAAAATCGATGAAACAGATACAATGATCACAATGCAGTTTATCAAAATGTATCTACCACGCTTGATGTATAATATCGCATGTAATATTATCTCAGCAACCCGTGCTGTTTAAGACACACACACACACACACACACACACACACGCACGCACGCACGCACGCACACACACACGTACGCACGCACGCACGCACGCACGCACACGCGCGCGCACACACACAGACACACACAAACACACACGCGCGCGCATACACGCAAACAAACAAACAACACACACACAAATACACACATACACACACAGAGTACTTTTTCGATTCTAAATTCGATTCTCGCCACCACCACTGTTTTAGACTGCCATGCAAAAAGATACCCAATTTAGTGAAAGAAAATGGTACAATATCCGCCTAATATAAATAAAGTGAGATAAGAATTTTCGTCATGCTTATTTTTATCATCAGATTCAAGTTTCATTTAAACTAAAATGGAAATACAATATCGCAATCTTGTCGGAACTAGATGCTCACCGTTATGGCGAATTATTTGTACAGAAATAATTGAATTGATGTACAGAAGCTTCGTAAGATACATTAGGACATTTTCCTCCCAATTTGCATATACGATACGTTAGCTAAGTAGTCTTCAAGCATAGCTGCAAGACGTTAAGTGTTGATTCTAGCGTCTATATTGCATTATCGGCTATCCACAAACACAGTGGAGACAATGGTAAATTAGAGGGAAACTTTTCTGAACAGCAGGCGAGCGAGTAGTGTGCCTTTTCCCAAACATCATATAATGATGACAAGTAACGCAAATCGGTACATGAATTTATTTATTTTAGTACGGATACCCAAGAGTGTAGACCCAAGGTTTATGTAAGGTTGTTTTAAAATAAAATAAAAATCTATGATGTTCTTTTTGACAGCGCGTATGTTTAGATTTCAGCCGACATATCAATCGGAGTGATTAAGCTTTTTTTCTTTCTTTCAAGCACATTTAACAATAGTCCCACGACTGGTCGGCCTGGTGTAAATAATGCAACTGAATGAGACACAATTAAACACATTTAGCGGACAATTAGAAGAAAACAAAAGAAGAAACACATGCATATATGCAAACATCTGTTTAGATTTGGTCTAGTCAATGTCACTGTCTAAAATTCCTACACACTTATCGGGGAAAAACCATCGGCGCTTAGCCGGTCGGCTAGCAGGCCCTTTCAATAAATGTAATCACATGTGATAAAAATTATCCTTGCTTATGAGCCGACATGGCTTGCATAAAAGATTTCGCATTAACATACAGTAAAAATATTAATTTTTGTATAGCGTTATCCTTAAGTTATTCTATGCTAGCATTTATGTTTTTCGATTATATTACCAAAGGCAGTTATTAGTAATCGTCAGATGTGATTAAAATGGTAAATTTCTATTAAATAACATTTTACTTAATATGTCATTTAACCAATTATTACAAATAACAAAAAATAATAATATTTATAGATGCAGTCAGGTTTGACCTGTAAGCTCGTATTGCATCAGATTCTTATAAATAGTTTGAAAACTGTTTTAGTAAAATCTTACCAAAGATATTTAAACGATACGGCATCTAACAAGACGAGAAAATGTTTATTCAACGTTTTGCATATGCAATTTACATTAAAATACAGAAGAATAATGCCCTGGTATTTTCTTTCTCACTTATTTTACATATCATTTGGTCAAATAAGCTATAATCATTTTTAGTTGTACAACATTCGTGTTTGTCAAGCTGGCTTGTTAAGATGCATCTCTGTGCTGTGTAATACTTGCAAAACATACATTGTCGTATAAATGGAACGTTGAGTATAAATGCATTTGTTTCTTTCTTTCTTTATAAACAACACATAGTCACACAAGTAACTTTGGTAAAATATTTTATACTATTTTGGAACTTTCAACGTCAATACAAGACCAGCAAGTTTTGCATAACCACCCACTGTAAACGGTATCATCTGTATCAGTATATATACTAATATAAATCATTTTAAAGAAAATCACATTTATAATGTTCATTAATCAAAATGAATCACTGCTCTTGACAACGACCTAGCAGAACACTAATTGGAAAAGAGAACTTTATAATGAAATATTCGAGATATCTTTTTATGTTTGCCGCTGTAATAAATCTTGGTGGTTCGAAAATATTGAAGGACACCGCGTGAGAGGATTTTCATCCTGGAGTTGATTCAGAGGTTCTAAAAAGTGCATTTGAAATATGAAATGTAAAATGTGATTGAGATCATGATTTTGGTTCTGTTATTGTATGTAGGTGTATTTGGACAAAAAATATATTAATATGGTGGAAAATAACTTTTGATTTTATGTCAGTTGAAACTCACAGTCTTGTAATTTGAAGTAAAAGGATTATTTCTTTCAATATTATAAAAGATTAAATCTGAACATAAATAAATAGTAAAGCAAACACAGTTATCTTTCAGTAAATACTTTGTAATATTTTTAAAAGTATGTAATCTACATGCTAAGTTAAAAATCTATTTGTCATAAATTGTGCTTAATCATTGTACCCCACGTTTTAGTTAGGTGAGGTGAAGACAGTGGGATGAACACTGTTCCAGTCCCAGATTTGTGTAAATGACAGTAAAAGAAAAGCCAACAGATTCTTTTTTCGGACATGTATTAATAGCAATATCAATGAGGTTAACAAACGTTTAAAAATAATAAATTTGTTTAATATTTCCTTTACTCTAAGAACTTATTAACAGAAAGACCCAAATAAATAAAACATATTATAACACTTAAGGCAACTGACACAATTTGAATTCGTCTAGATCATTATTTACTTCTATTTCTGAAATAACATTAAAATGTTTAATACCTTCAAAACAATTATGCTACATTTTATGTACAAAGTGCATTAAAGTGATATGTCAATAACAAACCATAAAACTTTTAAACATGCACGTTGTTAGTCAAGATGCAACGAATACAGATTCCGCATATGACTTTTTAGACCTATCTAATGCTGTTTTATTTTGGATTCGTAATAATTTGAAAATGAGATATTGTTTTTTGTGTGTCATAAGAACATTTACAAATCATTTCATTTTTTTAAGAATTAAGTTGCTATTTTTTTGTTTATACAATATGACTCATGGCAATAAATAAAATGGTATTATTGAAATTAAACTTACTCTAAATAATAATATCTTGCAATGATAACTCAATTTAATTGTTTATTCTTTAGGTCCTTGAAATAGATATACGCCAAAAATATTATCAAACGTTTCATTAATGAAAATAGTAAAATTGCAAGTACATCTTTTTCTTATTATGTTCTTAACAATAAACAAGTACACATGATTTACAAGCTTGTTACACATGCATGAAATAGATTTGAATATGTTAGCTGAACTTTATTTTTACTAGACACTTTCTTTGTGGACAGTACCTGCTCTGTTATTGCTAATATTGTCTAGACTGTTGGTACGAACGTTATGAACGTTATTTCTTATGAAATGGTAAATAGATTTTATTTTGACCCATGCAATTAGATGACGTCAGAAAGTAATTTCATGAACTTTATTATTTTATGAGTCACTAGATCGGATTTTTTTTCATGTGCGAGTCATTAGACGCACTAATGCAAAGTACCACACCAATAATGATAGTAAACTGTATTATTATCTTGTTAACAAGCAGTACGTTAAAGTACACATACTCGAGGAATTCCATTCAACACCCTTTTAAGTTACGAATATTTTAGTTTAAGTTTCCTAAGATGTTAATATTGTTGCTAAGTAATATAATAGCACCGCCTTTCTCAGCATCCAATAGATTCAAAATCAAATTACCGATACTGCACCTTACAGCAACCGTCTTGTGTGCACTCTCGAAGCTTGCATTCACCAACATATTTGGCGTTTTGAATGTATCATATGCTGCTAGCGTGCAATAACAGGTTACTGTTCTATTTATATAAATAGAACAGTAACCTGTTATTGCACGCTAGCAGCATATGATACATTCAAAACGCCAAATAAACCTGATTGGTCGATAAGACAGACATAGAATCTACATGATATTTCCAAAAATACCTCATACACACACAAACAAACAAACACACACACACACACACACAGACACACACAGACAGACACAGACAGACACAGACACAGACACACACACACACACACACACACACACACACACACACACACACACACACACACACACACACACACACACACACACACACACACACACACACACACACACACACACACACACACACACACACACACACACACACACACACACACACACACACACACACACACACACACACACACACACACACACACACACACACACACACACACACACATATAGGTTTAGCAAATGCAAATATATGGCTATTCCTGATTCATGCAACACATTTATAAATTACATCGTTACATATGAAGAAATGTTCGATCCTATGACAATGAAACAAATACCTAAACGATAGTATTAAATATAATTAAACACTTGGCAAGATTGTTCTACTTTGGAATTAACATACACGTCCAAATTCAACAAATCGCAACCAATTATCTTAAATGGCAAAACATTTCAAACATTTCAAACATATTTGATAGTACAAAATGCTAGCCTGTCGTAATTGCTTAAGAATTATTTTAAAATAAGTAAACGCGGCTGTATTAATACAATCAAATAATTTTATACAGTCTTCTACCTGTCTTATTCCTCAATATGTATTCAAACATCTTTGCAAGAGACGTGATACATAATCACCATCCTCAAATGTTTCTTGTGATGAAAGTGTCCAGACATTATCATCTACAGAATGGACATTTGACGTATGTAGTATGCAGAAAACTGCCTCATTGTGGACGTTCTCTCATCATAATGGTGTCGTTATCATCAACTACATGCTCGTTCGACTTAATGTACAATGTGACAAAGCTGTGGATGATGTGCAAAGAGATGATGATGATACAACGAGAACTTTCCTAATTTCTCTTGATAAGTCACCGTACTTAAATTACTTACTTCTATTTATAAAAGTCACGTATACCTTTACTATAATATTAGTTCCGTAAGTTTGAAAAAGTTTCCTAATTTTCTACTACAATTTACCAATTTTCTTCTTGTAAGTAAATTGTAAATAATCATTTCAAGTGACGTCAAAGTGTTTCATTATATGACGTAATTAACTAGCACGTTTTATACTTCATAGCTCGCTTGGACTGTTTTAATTTATAATGAGTTCTTTTTCGTAACTGTTTTGTTTTCTATCGTATACATATTAAACATAATTAAGACAATAAACTGCATTTAATAGTTTATCTACTGTATTCTCGTGCTCAGTTATTACTGCTGATGCAGGTGCTCACTATGAGTTGTTTTACTTAAATAGTATATTTTTTATTTAATATTTTCTTTAAGAAAAACCCTCAGGAAGTGCGAGGTTGGAGTACTCTGTAGGCAAGGTTCAAGCACCTAAGCCGGTCTTTTTGTCAACTGACCGTTTTTGTCACGTTTACATTAATTTTGCTAACTAAAGTCAAATTTAAAATTGTTTGGTAGTTCTCATTGGACGTCTTTATACTTTCATTCCGTATATCCGAATTACACTACCCTCCCTAGTAGGATTAGTCACAAAACCGATATTTTACAATTAACTTCATTTGTTTGACATCTGTCTTCAATCAGTTTCTAACATTGCTAGTAACATAAAACTGACAGTGCGGTAAGTGTGTGTATGTGCGTGCGTGTGAGTGTGTGCGTGAGCGTGTGTGCGTGTGTGTAAGTTGGGTGTGTCTGTTTTTTTTTCAAAAGATAAGTTTTCCCGTCTGTCATTAAGACGTTATTTTATATGTTATAAATATTTTGAAACTCGAGTGTGTCCCAGCAATATGACCCATTAGGCAGACAGTGATAAACAGTGTTTCGCCAGACCAGACATCCTTTTTATAAACGAGTCTCAAATAGAGTCAGACAAGCTCTTAAAAAGATATATCAAATCTACAAACGGAACTTACCTTGACGTACGTGGACATTTCAATTAGAGGTAAAGAAGTCAATTAATTAGGTTACAACGACATTTTAATACATTAGATATTTTCTTCATATATATTTTAAATTTAGTTCACTGAATTTTTACCCGGAATCCACTGTACGAGTATGTTGCTTGTTTGACGACGAGTAGAGTCTCCGCATTGTATAGTAATAGTAATATGTCAACCATAGGTCAAGACTTAAATTTACTATTTTGTAATTTGTAAAGCCTCTGTAGATTCCAATTAAAAGTCTTGATAATTTAATATACATAAATATTGACTTTGTTTGGGCACTAGCGAAACTTAACTGTTCTTTTAGACTTGTCTAAGAAGTTAAGCTCTTTTATATACTTATTATCTATCATTTTATAAAAGTGACAAAAATTGATGAGATTTATTAATAGGCACACATTTTGTTTACCGATCGAGGACATGTGTAAGCCAATGTGAAGTTACATAGCATTTTTAAATCCTGAATGACAATGCGAATTTAAAAAAAAAAAGATTTTAACGTAACGCATTCTTGTGCAGTTTTTTTTTTTAAAAAACCGAAGGTGAAAATGTCCTTGGCACTTACTATCAAACAAAGAAATACTTGGCATTTGATGTTTCTTGAATACAATATTTTTGTTACATGTGCAATCTAATAATCTAATCAAGATAGCACAAAATAAATGAATATAATTTCATTGTGTTATACTTTTGCGTGTCTCAAAATAAAAATGAAATTCAATAAAATATTGATTGGATCATATCTAAAAATGAATCAAGAAGTTCAAATCATCCTGACCTATAATATTAGTTAAACTTTGAGAAGAACAAAAGCCGGTGGATGTTCTTGTTTCTTACGCCCACAGAGCTTCGATAAAGCCTAAAGAAAGTATATGCCCTCCTTACAGTTTCGCAGACCTAACAAAACTGGCTATATATCTTGCATAGGCAGCTCTCTGATAAGAGAAAGAAATTACTTTCATCAATTTCAGGTGTTGTCGTGTATAAACATTGCTTCGTTTAAATAATCCGAATATTAATAAATCAGTATTTGGCCTTTTGCATGTCTTGTAGTGAGACCAACATTTTCCACAAGTATACACACCAATCTCAGACTCCAAAAGATGACTTCCTTTTCCCATGCGCGTCGCTTATACGTACAGGACATGTATTCATGATGCAAATGTTGTCACAGGTTACCGACACATCAGTTAAGTCAACAGAAAATAAACGATAGTGAAGACATATTTCATACTGACTTATTTAATGTTGAATATCTTCAAAACAGTATAACAAAACAAATTTTAATTAAAATAATCAAATTATAAGTTGACAATATGGCACGGTTCTATAATGTATATATCAACACAATGTATATATCAACCTTTCATCATGTAGAAAACGAAGGTGCGGACATGCTTAATATGTCAAAGTAGTATTTTTCCTCTTTTGTGTAAAAAGACAACCTAAGCAGAATTGGCTCACCGCAATCGACTCAAGTTATAAGACACATAATGGTATATTTAACGGTATTGTTTGTAAAAATGAGCTCATCTTTCAATTTTAAGTAACAGTTCTATCGAGTCGATTCTAATCCCAAGTGTAAAAAAATGTAATTTAAAGTGAACACCCACAGTTGTGGGTATGATGTTATAATGAGATTTTTTAAAAATAAATTGAAATGCGGTTGTGTTTATTCTATAAAATGTAAAAATACTACTACTACTACTACTACTACTACTACTACTACTACTGCTACTGCTACTGCTACTGCTACTGCTACTGCTACTGCTACTGCTACTACTACTACTACTACTACTACTACTACTACGACTACTGCTACTGCTACTGCTACTGCTACTGCTACTACTACTACTACTACTACTACTACTACTACTACTACTACTACTACTACTACTACTACTACACTACTACTACTACTACTACTACTACTACTACTACTACTACTACTACTACTACTACTACTACTACTACTACTACTACTACTACTACTACTACTACTACTACTACATATATTCCACATATTTGCAAAAACGTTTATCTTTTATTGTCATTAATAAATACAGTGGCTTTTGTGGGTTTTATTTTCCACTTAAGGAATCACTTCAATATATTTTGTGCGTGTTTCTTCTTTTTCATAGTTCATATCAATTGTCTTTTATATTTATTAAGACTTATACGAAAGAAGGGAGTACAAATCATCGCCATTAAAATCATTTTTTATTAGTTTTTATATAATATATTATTATATTTATATTAGCTGCTTCAAATTAGGAGTAATCAGACATAGCACAGGGTATTTAGCATATCACAAACATGTGAGTATTGATAACGCCGGGCTATTTACCGTTTTATCTTAGGTAGCTATACAAAACGTTTGGCAACCCCCTATTCCCCTTATTGATATAATATTATCCAGGACACATAAAGAAAGTACAATCCATAAGACATACGAAGTTGTTATAATAATTTATAAACAAAGTTTAGAAATTGTAAAACTAGACTGTAGATTGTTGATGATGATATCAAAATATTGACAATAGCTTCAGGAAGTAAGCAAAAACTACGGAATATGAAATGTGGACATGATAATAATAATTATATTTCCTTTATCATTAACCCTTAGTTAAATCATATTCAGAATACCGGATACTTTACAGGGCGGAAAGCACAACTCGCGTCCATTATATGCAAACGCTTCTATAATAAGACCTGTTATAAGTGGAGTGACAAATTGTTTCAGTCCTAGCTGTTGGTAGCAACATTCCCATTGACCATAAATCGGGTATGAACGATGCGTGAATTTATTGCAGGGGTGATATGCTCATCCAAATCACAAGGTGGCACATATTGTTTTGTTTAACTATATTGCAATAGGTTACCATTTCAGATGTTGCCCCTACAATTTAACAAATATTTATCAATGTATTCATTATTTAGCAATGACAACGGAACGCCCATATCTTAATATATAATTACAAAGATAGAAGTGACGTCTGAGACTTTCTCTGCAGATCACATATAGATTTATTATTTGCGTACATTATGTTGTTGTCCATGAACAATTCGTCTAAGTGTCTGATAGCTACCAATTCCATGCTTATATTTGCATTAGTTTTCGTATCTGTGTCTGTTGACTTACAAGCTTGCTTTGTAAACAAAAGTAATTGGAATGTTATTTTAGATTATAACAGTGCAATTAAACGTAAATGTCAATAATGTGTAGATTAATAATGACTCCGATCTCCTCTAGGGTTTAATCGCGTCATTAAAAGAAACAAACGATTGCTTTAATTCATGTTTGCTTTGCAGCTACACGTTCTCTGTGTTCCAATTACCAATAAAAGACTAAAGTTAGATCCACAAGCTTATGTTAACTAAGAGAAAGTAAACCGTTCCTGTGAACTTCACATAACAATATTTTTAAGTGGTTATGTGGCTGTATTTAGAAGAAATCAGCAGCACAAGATGATTGGTGTATCAATTTTTGCATGTTATAAAGTATAGAGTACTTTTAGTAAACACAGTTCAATACGACAGTGTATGTTTTCTTTCATAACCCTATTGTTTATTTTCTTTGTATAAACCTAAATTTTGGCATACAAGGAATGAAAGAGGAAACACAAACATTATAAACGGTAATTGGCAGTCCAGAATTGACGCTTATAAGACACATTTTTATAAGTATCGTAGCCTTTGAGTATATCAAAAACAGCAAAGGACAAATAATCAAAGATCCAACAGGAGACATTGTGAGAGCGAAATAGACGATATCCTAATTAATGATTAACATCCATAAACATAGGGGGTGGGCGGTAGCGCCAGATTAGCGGTCCCAAAGCCAAGCTACCGACAAGGCAAATCGCTTCCCGACAAAGACGATTCATGAAGGTTTTTCAGTGTTTTCAGAGCAACTCAGTTGCTTGAAGATTGGTTACTAACAAGGCCTAACCAGATAAACATAACTGGAGATCCTAGTAGTGTCAGTGGTAAGTAGGGTCTCCAATTTATACTGCAAATTGTAATGCATAAATCCAATGGGCATCAAGTATGACGGACCACTCACACAGTTCACAGACCTTGTTCGTTGGCCCTCCCAACATTCTGATGCTCCAATACACAGTGAACACAATCATTGATTTATGCCATTTCCCACAGTTTTCCCCCGTAAAGGGAAGATGATCTCTAATGACGGCAGTTTCCTAAACTACGGCTCTTCGACCGAAGGAGGGTGCGACAAAGTAAAAGCTACTTCGAACATCTTTAAAACACTATAAATCATTTTTATTCTTAAAAGACATTTAAATCTAGTTTAATATATTGTTGTAAAGGATTCAAATTATAAAAAAGCAGTTGAGACTCACATTTAAACTAGATATTACTTTTTCTTTAATATGGTAAAATTAGTTTATTCTTCAATGATATAGGTGAAGCTAAAATCATGCAAAGTACTGACATGACTTTATAGCAACTAATTTATTGTTGCCCATGTACATTTATTTGGGTTTTCATTTTGGAAGGGGTGGGTATAGCTATTGGTGGCAGAGGAAGGCCGCAAACAATCGGGAGAAACACCGGCGCAGACACGAAGACACATGGAATTTTCACACCAAACAGGACTCGAACCGCAAAAGATGTTACTTTAACGGTCTCGGAAATTGCGTATTGATAGGAGAAATTGTTTAATAGAAATTAATATCCTTTCATTAAAGTACGATTAGCATGCTAATAAAAACTGTTAATTTTTATTATGCAAATTAGCAACTATTTGTTTTTATAAGTTATCCGTTGTTTTCCACCCCCCACCCCCACAAATGATGTGCCGAAACGTTTATTTATATACGAAACAGCTTCCGTTACGTTATCGACTGAGTGGAGGTAGACTGAATGCATATGTTTTGGTGTGTATCTTTGATAATGTATTTGATGTTTCATCAATAACAACTATGCATCAACGTGAATCAATTGCTTTAACAAATTTATAGCACTGTATGCACAATGAGACTTGACCTTGTTGAGTAAACGAATATATAAAACCAACTTGATACTCGTAAATAATACATTTTTATCGTTTGTCTAGACTTCGTGACGTTGATTACTTCAGTATTGTGATACATGTAAATAAGCTAGTGGCACGAAACAAATGGGATGGAGCACTCTAACTTACTGGACAGCTAATGTCCTGCTTTATGATGTTCTGGTGGAATTCTGACTAGTAACTACCAGGAGGGGTCAGAGCAGTATCGCCAAAAACACAACGTTTTTTTTTTCAATATGACGATAAACCATATTTTACTTTTATACATATTAGAGCGCTACAAGGTCGATGATTTTCAGCCTCGCTGTATAACCCAACTTTTGACCTACTTACAAATGCTGAATCATGACCAGCCAAAATGAATATCAAAGCGACTCTCAATGTAGAACACAACACATTATACCGTATTTTGACTAATTGACGGCCTCCCCACGGACAACACTTTTCAAAGAGAGTGATGGGTATAAAACTCATGAATCACAAATCACTTGTTTATAAATACCACAAATCACAACGTTTTCATCTTTATTGTCTAACAGTTTTGATCGAACTTCAAATTTTATACAGCGAGCAAATGGATTTTTTGTAAGTTTGAACGTTACGTCAAGTTGACATGTAAATGCGAAGAAAATGTCACACACGTGTCGGATGTCTAGTAAGCATATCCGTTTCAAAAAACAGTATGTGGGGGAAAATCGTATTGTGTTCCAATTATGGAAAGCTTAAAATTAATAAACTCTCTCTTAAGCCGCATATCTTTTCAAAAAGTGTCGCCGCACTCATTCACAAAATCATTTTGCAACGTTTCAAAATGTTATCTTTAAAGAATAAGATATTGCAACCTGTACTCCATGATTTACCAATGCAAACATTTTCATTTTCTTTTGACATAAATGCATAACAGGTTCTGTAATTACAATACATTAAGAGAACAAACAACAACATATACAATCTTCATATATAGTTATAGTGATATGTTTATCATCATATATAATTATAATGATATGCATGTGACATTTTACACCGACTTCACCTCTATTTAAAGTAGTGTCATGAGTTTAAAGATGATTACTCTAAGAACAAGTTTATTTAGTTTATAAGGAATGAGTAAGTTTTATAACGTGTTAAGAGAGAGAGGCTGGACAATATTATGCTTTAAGTATTTGTCACATACATATTTGCATTTGCATTGAGCATTTTTACTTAATAGCCCAAAACCCTATACGTTAAAGTATTCTTTTAGAAACTATGAGGAAACATTTTACCAATTGTTGCTACATTAATTTATGAACAAACCAATTATTTTACCATTCTTTTGGCAACTTTGTCTTTCATCATATTGCTTATGATATGACAAGAGAGCAAAATACAACAAACCGAAAATATTCTTGAAAAAATGAACAGTTTAAAAATTATGAAGATGAAAAAACAAACAAATAAAATACACAAAGCTGTGAAAAACTGTATATTCTACGAAAATTAGACAATAAAAATGGGAAATAAAGGGTAAAGTGTTTTAGATGGAAATGAAAAGAAAGAAGATGAATAATTGAGTCATTTATCAACTTAAACAATTTTGGGCTCTGTCATGCCTTTTGAACATTGCTGTTCTGGACTTATAGACCATTTATACATGTACATACATGTTAAAAATATGCAAAATATAACGAATATAGTTTAAATTTTTTTAACAATTTTGTCAACGTATAATTAAATCAAGACAAGATATCAGTGTAATCGATAGAAAACGTTTTTCATTATAACTTAATGTCATTATATTACTTATTACATTCGTTACTGGTTTCCAGTATTCATTTTTTGTATATTTTGTCATATTTTCAATTGCATTGTACTGATCAGTTCTGCATTGATTTATTATATACTTTCTAAATATTTCAACATTGGGTTTTCGATTGGTTTCTTTTGCTTTAAATATGTAATATTTAGCTAACAAAAATACTAAATTAAGAACAATATTATAAAAATTGTTTTAAAAAATAACGTCTTTCCTTGACAAGTGGATACACGTATTAAATGATGGACAATGTATATTAATGCGTGCGATCAAGTCCTGCAAAGGTGAAATCTGTGAAACGATTATAGAACAGATGAAGAAAAGTTTCCTTTTCTTGATGGCATAAAGAACATTTAATATTGTCTCTGAATTTTTAAGAAAAAGTATTAGTTCCTAAAAACGGTGATGTAATCTACTTTAAAACCATTGTAGAAAGGTGCTTTTATGGCATTTAAATGGAATTTTAAACAATTTCAAAATGTCATTAATATCACCACTCAACTCATTCACCCATGTATCTAGAGATGCTAGCTGCATCTTAATTTTCAACAAATTATCATAAATAATCCATCATCCTGTTTTAGTTTTGATTAGTCCAAGGCGGTAACTGTCGGGTTTGCTCTTTTCGAATAATAAAAAATAATTGTTCTTACTTTTCACTTGGCTTGCACGTGAAATACCTTTGTCATGTGCCTTTTCAGAGTTTGATATATGTTGCATGCTTATAGGACTTTGTCATCTATTCTTATACATGATCACAACAATGTTACTTGTGCTGTGTGGAGGTCGTAAAAAATCTGCCCGTGCATGTAATCTATGTTGTCATTTAATTTCTCCTATAAGGATTGTTAAGTGTATTTCCTTTGATGGACATGGACTTTGGTTCCTCTATTCCATCTTCAGACGAACATGTACAACCATTTATTCTTCTCTGGTCATGTTTTTTCTTGAGTCAAAAAGTTAATTTAACTTATAATCAACCATTTTTGTTTAGTTTTTCTAATTGAAATAATACCCTTCTTTTCTAAACACTGAGGACATTATTTTTCAATGACGTCACTACTTTCATCATAACTTATTAAAGAAAACATCAGCGCTTGGACATTTTTGGACCTGAGAAGGTTGTATAGAATTTTACTTTTAATGCAAACAAAAGAGATATATGTGCCACCAAGAATGAGGGATGGATACTGTGAACTTTTATATTTATAATTATTTATTTTTATTCCTGATATATCATGGGTTTGTCGAATCATAATGGCAAACACCTCTGCACAGAGAATATAAATATATGGGGATATAGAGTCAGCTTGGCGGCATCCTCTTTCCAGATAGAACCACTCGGAACAATGCCCATTGATAAGACATTACGATTCACTATTTGTTTTATAAAAGGTTTTTATTCATTTCTTAAAAGTTGGACCGAAGTTAAAGAAGTCCATTGTTTTGTTGATAAATGACCAAGATATTGAATAAAACTACTTTTCAAAGTCGATCAAAATTAAAGTCCCGAAAGTTAAAAGTTTTCTGCATAAAATATCACAAATCAATCTAGTATTTTTCCGTATCAGATATAAAACCTGTTTGATCTTCATTTATAATACGGAACAACACTTTTTAATCTGCTAGTTTTAGCACAATTTTATAAGAAACGTTTCTAAGAACATGTTATCTTTATAGCTTTTATGGATTCATGTTGTTGGTCCTTGCTTTGGTAGATTGAAAGTTCACCTTTCTGTTAACCATTGTTAAGGGATCTAACAAGAAATGGACGAATATCCGAGTAAAACATTTGATAAAATTTAACAGTAAATCCAGATAAGCCTGGAATTTTATTATTTTTCACAGTTTTTAAACTGTCCAGCCATACCTTTTCCGTAAGAGCTCTTTCTAAAATGAATTGAGTTATTGATCTGATGGAACTCTGATTTCTGTCTTATCTATTATTTCTTAAAGGTTAACGTCACTATTTTCCTTAGAGCCATACGTTTTTGTAAAAGGATTAAACTTTTTCAAGTATTTCTCCTTGGTTATCAATTGCTTATCCATCACCTCTAACTAGTTTAGACATTGATTTTGAAACAAAATTACAATTTTCCAAATGCAAAAATACTACTTTTTCACCATTTTCAGTCCATTTTGCACGTGATCTAATTTTCACTTCTTCCATTATTTTCCCGTAATTGTTCTAATTCCCTGCGTTTTTCACTCAAAACTACACTATTACTGAAGAGATGTTTTTTCTAGAAAGCAAATACCTTTAATCAATTGCCTCTTTTTTATCATCTTTTTTCTTTAATCTTGAGCTATATACTACTGTTTCACCTCTTTTTGCAAATAGCAAAATTTAAAAAAAGCACAAACAGCTGATCATATATAGTAAATTCTATTTCATAATTTGTAATTTCACTGCTATTTCCTTCATGAAGTTAGTTTTCTTGGCAATATTGTGTTTTAATCTAATTCATTTTTTGTTTTATCTTTTTGACATATTTAATGTCATTTAATAGAGAATTGTTCATTTTACAGTTAGAACGTCATTTTTTGATGGTTCCAAATTCAAAGTGTAATTTGACCAATGATTAATCCGTTCTATAGCCGGCACTATCTGAAAATTCTAACATAGAACATATTTAGCACACAATGCTTCAGCCAAATATTTGGCAACATTGAACATATTAAGCAAACAATCCTTTTGAGAAATATTTGTCAATATAGAATATAAACAGAACACAATGCTTAAGCCAAATCTTTGGCAACATTGAAAGTATGTTGCACACAATGAATGATCTATTATCATTCAGACATAATTAAGCTTTAATTAACCAAGTACTCTCAATCAGGTCAACACTTTTAGTAAGTATGTAAGATTGTCTACTGTAGATATAGATGTTATACTATCAGAGCTTCAACATTTCGCAACGTTTCAAACTTTTATCGTTAAATAATCGAGGACATTGCACACTGTACTCCATGATTTACCAATGCAAACCTAAGGATGGTTGAACAATGTGGGCTGAAGTACTTTTTGCAACTGTTGATCGATTGGTCAGGCCAATCCTAATTGTGCACTATTATTTGTCATATGTATAGCACTTAGGAGATCAAGGAGTTATTTAATGTTCTTTTCAGTTAATAGACTTGTCTTCTGAATCAGCGGCAATCTACATTTTGCGCTACCAAATGTGTCAGCCTAGACAACAATAGCAATTTATCGGAACATTTGACAATTGATCAGTCCGACGCACTTCCTCAAACGTTCATTATCGGAAATTTCTTTTTAAAAAAAATCCAGAAGACTAAATTTGTAAACAAAAACATATATTTTTAAGCAATTTATTTATCTGCTAGGACCAAACATCCCAAATACTGTTCTTCAACAGTATTAATATCTCAATATTTTTAAACCTCGATTGAGACATATAGCATTTCATTCGCTTAAATCGAATAAAAAACCAGAACTGGGATAATAACGTGTATCACAAATACAGTATATTATTTTCACTATTTCGTTTTAAGTGCTAGAATCGTCTTCGTCATCAATATATATTTAGCGAATTTGTCCTGAAGGCACAGTAAGTAACATGGTTCAAACCCGAGCCACGGCGTCACAAAGTCTTAAAATACTAGTTATTGGGCATGTATTTTATGTTCTTGTTTACGTTCATGCAAGTGTAATGTTAGGGTAGTTCTATGACCAAGCCAGTTTCAAGAAAATTTGACAAGGTGAGATATCATGTCATTATAGTAAAGGCGGCCTTGTCTATGCTGCAAGTGAACATGAACTTTTATCACTCTTGGGTTGAATCCTCTCTTGAAATACAATCGTTAGTTTTTCTTTCATTAAACTACTTTTTTTTATTTTGCTGTTTGCAATGGCTGACCCTATGTGTTAAGCTTAATAGAAAACAAAAATCAGATAACTTACAGGGTGAATTAAGGGTTTAGAGCACTTAGCCTTTGCGAGAGATAACCAGCCACCATCTGTGTCATCCCGCAAACAACCAGTGCGTCACCATTGCGGGTCTGCACGAGAACCGATCTGATATGAACTTGTAGTCGATCTACAATTCATTTCTCAGTATTTTTTCTTCAGTTTTTTTTTGTTGTCGTAAATATATATTTAAATATAAATGGTATTTAATATACGTCTTATTGAATCAAACCATATTTAGGTACAATTAGTTTTAATCATAGAGAGTTAGATTTCAGCAAAGGAAACATAGACTTGTACATAAAATTATAAATTACTATCAAATCAATAATCTAAATTGGAAAAAATGTAACCTTGGAATGCTACCAACACCAAGAATGACAGCAAAAATGCACCAGCACTTATTTCGTTTGCGGTCCACGGATATTGATTATATGACCCAGAGCGGCTTTAAGTTAAAAGCAACCCAGAGAAACCATGCCAGAAAAAAGGATTGCATACATAACAACTATAGAATGCATCGATCACAGGTTAATACGTATTCTTATCTTATTATATTCCATGTGCAGCCATTCATTGCTATTAAAGTACTCAGAAATCTGAGTTCAAGGTGATTAAAGATAATATAAATAGTTCCTGTAATACAGTAAACTAAATTTTGAAATATGACACGGGTTTGCACTTACATGAATTCAAATGGGATGGTTACTATGTACAAAAAAGGCATGTGTGGGTTCAGAGAGTTTTTGTGGGAAATAGTTGGCGAGTTAAACACTTTTTATAGCTCTGCATGACAACACGTTTGTAATATAGTGTAACTTCGCTGTAAATTTTATTTAAAGATCGATGTTTTCAAAACAACAACAAAAACAATAAAAACTATAACAAAACTTATTCCAACGATAGTAAATAGAAAATAACCACGTCCTCGAATGAACTTCTCCGTATATGTGTCATTAGCAGCAGTGTAAACATGCAAAATGTATAAGTTTATATAGAATAAATTTAAACATTTGAACATATATTATGCCTTATACGGAAAGAAAACAAACTTATTTAAAATGGAATTCTAGCGGCGACTTAACTAGCTACAGACCAACTTTCTGTCTCAATACATGTGAGTGGACATGGCTATACACTGATACGCATTTAAGTTTTTTATGTAAGGACGACTTCAAGATGACCCGAGCTTCACCGGTGATTCTACACCAATGTGTTTTCGAGGATATTCCTCTATTAATTAAAGGTGGACGTCGCTATAATGACCATAATTTGTTGATCGAAGGCTACGCCCCAAAATAACTTTTTGAGGCCCGACCAATCAGAAAGCGGGTTTCATGTGCACATCGTGTTCTCAGGTGTTATCGAGCAATGCTTTTGTAATAAAATGAACTAGTTTTTTAAATTAAACATTTAATATTAGATCAACATTCGTAAGAGAAACAATAACTTTTCTCATTTTCATTTACTTCATGAGTATGTTGTACATACTTCATGTACTGAGTTAAGTTGTGTCGGACAACCACCTGACCGTAAGGAGTCGATCTTTTTTGAGAACGTCATCAATGTTCGGCGCTTTTCACCCCGTTCTGTCAGTCAGTCTGCCTAAGCAGTCAGCCAAGTCTATCAAAACAGTCTGTCAGTCCGCCCAGTCAATCAGTCGTCACCCACCCAGTCAATCAGTATGTCAGTCCGCCCAGTCAGTCCATCTCAGTCCGCCCAGTCAGTCATCACCTTCCCAGTCAGTAAGTCCGGCCAGCCAGTCAGTCGTCTCCTGCCCAGTCAATAAGTCTTACTGACTGGACGGACTAATTGACTGGGTGGACTGATGGACTGACTGGGCAGAATGGTACACTGACTGACTGGGCGGGTGGAAGATGACTGACTGGATGGACTGATGTACTCTAACTGGGCGCGTGACGGTTGACTGACTGGGCGGACTAATTAACTGGTCGGAAAGATAGATGGAATGACTAGGAATGTGAAGGCTGATTGACTGGGTGGGCTGATAGGCTGACTGACTGGGCGGACTGTCTGACTGGGCGGACTGACAAACAGACTGTGCAGGCGACGGCTAACTGACTGGGCGGAATGTCTGACTGGGCGGACTGACAGACTGATTGACTGGGCGCCCCACCCAGTCAGTCAGACGTCACCCCGCCCAGTCAAACAGCCGTCACCCGCTCAGTCAATCAGTCCACCCTGTCAGTCAGTTGTCACCCACCCAGTCAGTCCATCAATATGCACAGTCAGTCCACCCAGTCAATCAATCCGTCCAGTCAGTCCGTCCAGTCAGTCCAGTCAATCCGTCGAGTTAGTCCGTTTAGTCAAGTTCTTCAGTCCAGTCCGTCCAGTCCGTCCGTCCAACCAGTTCTTTCAGTCCAGTCAGTCAGACCGTCCAGATAATAAGTCGGTCTAGTCAGTTCGTCCGGTCAGTCCTTTCAGTCTGATCAGTAAGTCATGTCGGTCAAGGGAGGTAAATTAGTTTGTCGAGTAAGGTCAATCCAGTTTGTCGGTGTCAATTACTTTTCACCAGTCTTGGCGGTCAGTCTCATCAGTCAGATTCAAAGTCAAACTGGTAAGTCTGGTTTAATTAGTTCTTAGTCACGTTCAATTAAAAACAATATAGAAGTAAACACAGTCAACCGTCAGTAACTCAAGACAACACTTGATTTAATAAATATATTTTTGTCATTATTACCATCATCACTATCAATCATCATCATCATCATCATCATCATCATCATCATCATCATCATCATCATTATCATCATTATCATCATTATCAACATTAACGAAAGCAATACCATCACTAATATCAGGAATTATCACCATAAGCAACAGACAACAAACTTTCAACAACATTAAATTACCATCGTTAACATATAAAAGCAATGTGGTCTAAAAATTATTGAAATTCAAATCATTAAGTTCAAAAGTCACTTTTTATTCGTTTTTATTTTTTTTTATTTTTGTGACATCGAACCGATATTATTATGGTCATATTGGTGACTTCCAGCTTATTATTGGTGGAGGAAGACCCCAGACTCAGGTAGATCCACCAGCACACCGCAGGTTAATCATAATCGTATATTTAATTTATTTGTATTTTATTTATCCTCGATTGCCTTAAAACTTTTTACTTAAAATTTTGAAAATGTTAATCCTTATGTTAAAATTCAAAATTCCTTTTAAAAAATATACAGCGTTTAAAAAAGGCAATGTCGTGATCAATATAAAAGGGTGCTTTCTCATCCTAAATAGCAAAAATAGTTACACTAGATATAATGTCTCTATGTTCTGCCCAACAGCTGCTGTGCACATTGTGTTTCATATCTGTGTCAGAAAGAATATAAAACCATGTTAAATGAAAAGTTATTGTAGGTCAATAAAAAGAATAACAATTAAACAAGCAAAAAAAACCATTCAGATTTCTTAACTTGAGAATGAAACTGATGGCTTCATGAGAACAAATTCCAGCCAATAACCTAATTCTATTTATTTCATAAGCATATAATTTTCTTGATTCAAAACCGAGTTAAAATATGAGAATGATGTGAGGCTATAAAATTCAAACATGTAATGTTCATCATAATAATTGTTATCTTTTCAGCCTCGTAGTAAAAGTTGAACATCAGTGTCCCTCTTCCACAAAATGGTTATCATTTGCAGTAACAGCAGCAGCAGCATCAGCAGCAGCAGCAGACTCGTGTGTATCATCAGTAGTCTCCTCCTCCTGGTGAAAAAAAAATAAGATAAATATCATCATTATCATCATCATCATCATCATCATCATCATCATCATCATTAGTACCATAAATATATAGTTGCTATTGATGTATATATATATCATACTAACAAGAACATCAATAGCAGCTTTAACATCATATTTAAATACCCCTTTTATATATTAAATAAACACTATGATCATATAAATCGTCCTCCTTATCATCATCACCAACCCAAACGTCACCATTATTCCCGTGATTAAAATCATCATCAACAACATAACTAAATAATAATGACCATTCGTACTATCATTTTCATAATCAAAGAAAAACATCACATAAATTATAATTATCTTAATTTTTAACAACGGCAATATTTTCATCACTATCGGAAAACAACAATTTTTGCATGCATAGAACCAGCTGCAGCATCAACATATCCAGCAGCAGTATCAATATATCTAGCAGCAGTATCTACATATCCAGCAGCAGTATCAACATATCCAGCAGCAGTATCAACATATCCAGCAGCAGCATCAACATATACAGCAGCAGTATCAACATATTCAGCAGCAGTATCAACATATCCAGCAGCAGTATCAACATATCCAGCAGCAACATCAACATATCCAGCAGCAGTATCTACATATCCAGCAGCAGTATCTACATATCCAGCAGCAGTATCGATATATATAGCAGCAGCATCAACATATCCAGCAGCAGTATCAATATATCTAGCAGCAGTATCAACATATCCAGCAGCAGTATCTACATATCCAGCAGCAGTATCAACATATCCAGCAGCAGCATCAACATATACAGCAGCAGTATCAACATATCCAGCAGCAGTATCTACATATCCAGCAGCAGTATCGATATGTCCAGCAGCAGTATCAACATATCCAGCAGCAGTATCAACATATCCAGCAGCAGTCTCTACATATCTAGCAGCAGTATCAATATATCCAGCAGCAGTATCAACATATCCAGCAGCAGTATCAACATATCCAGAAGCGGTATAGACATATCCAGCAGCAGTATCTACATATCCAGCAGCAGTATCAACATATCCAGCAGCAGTCTCTACATATCCAGCAGCAGTATCAATATATCCAGCAGCAGTATCAACATATCCAGCAGCATTATCAACATATCCAGCAGCAGTATCTACATATCCAGCAGCAGTATCAATATATCCAGCAGCATTATCAACATATCCAGCAGCAGTCTCTACATATCCAGCAGCAGTATCTACATATCCAGCAGCAGTATCAATATATCCAGCAGCATTATCAACATATCCAGCAGCAGTATCAATATATCCAGCAGCAGTATCAATATATCCAGCAGCATTATCAACATATCCAGCAGCAGTATCAACATATCCAGCAGTAGTCTCTACATATGAAGCAGTATCAATATATCCAGCAGCATTATCAACATATCCAGCAGCAGTATCTACATATCCAGCAGCAGTATCAATATATCCAGCAGCATTATCAACATATCCAGCAGCAGTCTCTACATATCCAGCAGCAGTATCAACATATCCAGCAGCAGTGTCTACATATCCAGCAGCATTATCAATATATCCAGCAGCAGTCTCTACATATCCAGCAGCAGTATCAATATATCCAGCAGCAGTCTCTATATATCCAGCAGCAGTATCAACATATCCAGCAGCAGTATCAACATATCCAGCAGCAACATCAATATATCCAGCAGCATTATCAACATATCCAGCAGCAGTATCAACATATCCAGCAGTAGTCTCTACATATGAAGCAGTATCAATATATCCAGCAGCATTATTAACATATCCAGCAGCAGTATCTACATATCCAGCAGCAGTATCAATATATCCAGCAGCATTATCAACATATCCAGCAGCAGTATCTACATATCCAGCAGCAGTAATAACATATCCAGCAGCAGTATCAATATATCTAGCAGCAGTATCAACATATCCAGCAGCAGTATCTACATATCCAGCAGCAGTATCTACATATCCAGCAGCAGTATCAACATATCCAGCAGCAGTCTCTACATATCCAGCAGCAGTATCAATATATCCAGCAGCAGTATCAACATATCCAGCAGCATTATCAACATATCCAGCAGCAGTATCTACATATCCAGCAGCAGTATCAATATATCCAGCAGCATTATCAACATATCCAGCAACAGTCTCTACATATCCAGCAGCAGTATCTACATATCCAGCAGCAGTATCAATATATCCAGCAGCATTATCAACATATCCAGCAGCAGTATCAATATATCCAGCAGCATTATCAACATATCCAGCAGCAGTATCAACATATCCAGCAGTAGTCTCTACATATGAAGCAGTATCAACATATCCAGCAGCAGTCTCTACATATCCAGCAGCAGTATCAACATATCCAGCAGCAGTGTCTACATATCCAGCAGCATTATCAACATATCCAGCAGCAGTCTCTACATATCCAGCAGCAGTATCAATATATCCAGCAGCAGTCTCTATATATCCAGCAGCAGTATCAACATATCCAGCAGCAGTATCAACATATCCAGCAGCAACATCAATATATCCAGCAGCATTATCAACATATCCAGCAGCAGTATCAACATATCCAGCAGTAGTCTCTACATATGAAGCAGTATCAATATATCCAGCAGCATTATTAACATATCCAGCAGCAGTATCTACATATCCAGCAGCAGTATCAATATATCCAGCAGCATTATCAACATATCCAGCAGCAGTCTCTACATATCCAGCAGCAGTATCAACATATCCAGCAGCAGTCTCAACATATCCAGCAGCAGTATCAATATATCCAGCAGCAGTCTCTATATATCCAGCAGCAGTATCAATATATCCAGCAGCAGTATCAACATATCCAGCAGCGGTATCGACATATCCAGCAGCAGTATCTACATATCCAGCAGCAGTATCAACATATCCAGCAGCAGTCTCTACATATCCAGCAGCAGTATCAATATATCCAGCAGCATTATCAACATATCCAGCAGCAGTCTCTACATATCCAGCAGCAGTATCTACATATCCAGCAGCAGTATCAATATATCCAGCAGCATTATCAACATATCCAGCAGCAGTCTCTACATATCCAGCAGCAGTGTCTACATATCCAGCAGCATTATCAATATATCCAGCAGCAGTCTCTACATATCCAGCAGCAGTATCAATATATCCAGCAGCAGTCTCTATATATCCAGCAGCAGTATCAACATATCCAGCAGCAGTATCAACATATCCAGCAGCAACATCAATATATCCAGCAGCATTATCAACATATCCAGCAGCAGTATCAACATATCCAGCAGTAGTCTCTACATATGAAGCAGTATCAATATATCCAGCAGCATTATTAACATATCCAGCAGCAGTATCTACATATCCAGCAGCAGTATCAATATATCCAGCAGCATTATCAACATATCCAGCAGCAGTCTCTACATATCCAGCAGCAGTATCAACATATCCAGCAGCAGTCTCAACATATCCAGCAGCAGTATCAATATATCCAGCAGCAGTCTCTATATATCCAGCAGCAGTATCAATATATCCAGCAGCAGTATCAACATATCCAGCAGCGGTATCGACATATCCAGCAGCAGTATCTACATATCCAGCAGCAGTATCAACATATCCAGCAGCAGTCTCTACATATCCAGCAGCAGTATCAATATATCCAGCAGCATTATCAACATATCCAGCAGCAGTCTCTACATATCCAGCAGCAGTATCTACATATCCAGCAGCAGTATCAATATATCCAGCAGCATTATCAACATATCCAGCAGCAGTCTCTACATATCCAGCAGCAGTATCTACATATCCAGCAGCAGTATCAACATATCCAGCAGCAGTATCAATATATCCAGCAGCATTATCAACATATCCAGCAGCAGTATCAATATATCCAGCAGCAGTATCAATATATCCAGCAGCATTATCAACATATCCAGCAGCAGTATCAACATATCCAGCAGTAGTCTCTACATATGAAGCAGTATCAATATATCCAGCAGCATTATAACATATCCAGCAGCAGTATCTACATATCCAGCAGCAGTATCAATATATCCAGCAGCATTATCTACATATCCAGCAGCAGTCTCTACATATCCAGCAGCAGTATCAACATATCCAGCAGCAGTCTCTACATATCCAGCAGCATTATCAATATATCCAGCAGCAGTCTCTACATATCCAGCAGCAGTATCAATATATCCAGCAGCAGTCTCTATATATCCAGCAGCAGTATCAACATATCCAGCAGCAGTATCAACATATCCAGCAGCAACATCAATATATCCAGCAGCATTATCAACATATCCAGCAGCAGTATCAACATATCCAGCAGTAGTCTCTACATATGAAGCAGTATCAACATATCCAGCAGCATTATCAACATATCCAGCAGCAGTATCTACATATCCAGCAGCAGTATCAATATATCCAGCAGCATTATCAACATATCCAGCAGCAGTCTCTACATATCCAGCAGCAGTATCAACATATCCAGCAGCAGTCTCAACATATCCAGCAGCAGTATCAATATATCCAGCAGCAGTCTCTATATATCCAGCAGCAGTATCAATATATCCAGCAGCAGTCTCTATATATCCAGCAGCAGTATCAATATATCCAGCAGCAGTATCAACATATCCAGCAGCGGTATCGACATATCCAGCAGCAGTATCTACATATCCAGCAGCAGTATCAACATATCCAGCAGCAGTCTCTACATATCCAGCAGCATTATCAATATATCCAGCAGCAGTCTCTACATATCCAGCAGCAGTATCAATATATCCAGCAGCAGTCTCTACATATCAAGCAGCAGTATCAATATATCCAGCAGCAGTATCAACATATCCAGCAGCAGTCTCTACATATCCAGCAGCAGTATCAATATATCCAGCAGCATTATCAACATATCCAGCAGCAGTCTCTACATATCCAGCAGCATTATCAATATATCCAGCAGCATTATCAACATATCCAGCAGCAGTCTCTACATATCCAGCAGCAGTATCAATATATCCAGCAGCAGTCTCCACATATCCAGCAGCAGTATCAACATATCTAGCAGCAGTATCAACATATCGAGCAGCATCAACATATCTAGCAGCAGTATCAACATATCCAGCAGCAGTATCAACATATCCAGCAGCAGTATCAATATATCCAGCAGCAGTATCAACATATCCAGCAGCAGTATCAACATATCCAGTAGCAGTCTCTACATATCCAGCAGCAGTATCAATATATCCAGCAGCAGTCTCTACATATCCAGCAGCAGTATCAATATATCCAGCAGCAGTCTCTACATATCAAGCAGCAGTATCAACATATCTAGCAGCAGTATCAACATATCCAGCAGCATCAACATATCTAGCAGCAGTATCAACATATCCAGCAGCATCAACATATCTAGCAGCAGTATCAACATATCCAGCAGCAGTATCTACATATCCAGCAGCAGTTTCAACATATCCAGCATCATCAACAAATCCAGCAGCAGCATCAATATATCCAGCAGCAGCATCAATATATCCAGCAGCAGCAGCAGCATCAATATATCCAACAGCATCATCAATATATCCAGCAGCAGCATTAATATATTCAGCAGCAGCATCTACATATCCAGCAGCAGCATCAATATATCCAGCAGCAGCATCAATATATCCAGCAGCAGTATCAACATATCGAGCAGCAGCATCAATATATCCAGCAGCAGCATCAATATATCCAGCAGCAGCATCAATATATCCAGCAGCAGTATCAACATATCCAGCAGCAGTATCAACATATGCAGGAGCAGTATCAACATATGCAGCAGCAGCATCAATATATCTAGCAGCAGTATAAATATATCCAGCAGCAGTATCTACATATCCAGCAGCAGTATCTACATATCCAGCAGCAGTATAAATATATCCAGCAGCAGTATCTACATATCCAGCAGGATCAATATGTCCAGCAGTATCAATATATCCAGCAGCATCAACATATCCATCAGCAGCATCAACCTATCCAGCAGCAGCATCAATATATCCAGCAGAATCAATATATGCAGCAGCATCAACATATCTAGCAGCATCAACATATCCAGCAGCATCATCAATATATCTAGCAACAGCATCAACATATCCAGCAGCAGCATCAACATATCCAGCAGCAGCATCAATATATCCAGCAGCATCAATATATCCAGCAGCATCAATATATCCAAGCAGCATCAATATATCCAGCAGCATCATCAATATATCCAGCAGAATCAATATATCCAGCAGAATCAATATATGCAGCAACATAAATATATCCAGCAGCAGCATCAATATATCCAGCAGCAGTATCTACATATCCAGCAGCAGTCTCTACATATCCAGCAGCAGCAGCATCAATATATCCAGCAGCATCAATATATCCAGCAGCAGCATCAATATATCCAGCAGCATCAATATGTCCAGCAGTATCAATATATCCAGCAGCATCAACATATCCATCAGCAGCATCAACATATCCAGCAGCAGCATCAATATATCCAGCAGAATCAATATATGCAGCAGCATCAACATATCTAGCAGCATCAACATATCCAGCAGCAGCAGCAATATATCTAGCAACATCATCAATATATCCAGCAACAGCATAAGCATATCCAGCAGCAGCATCAACATATCCAGCAGCATCAACAACATATCCAGCAGCAGTATCAATATGTTCAGCAGCATCAACATATCCAGCATCATCAACATCATATCCAGCAGCAGTATCTACATATCCAGCAGCAGCATCAACATATCCAGCAGCAGCATCAATATATCTAGCAACAGCATCAACATAACCAGCAGCAGCATCAACATATTCAGTAGCAGCATCAACATATCCAGCAGCAGCATCAACATATTCAGTAGCAGCATCAATATATCCAGCAGCAGCATCAACATAACCAGCAGCAGCATCAGCATATTCAGTAGCAGCATCAACATAACCAGCAGCAGCATCAACGTATTCGGTAGCAGCATCAACATAACCAGTAGCAGCATCAACGTATTCAGTAGCAACATCAACATAACCTGCAGTAGCATCATCATATCCAACAGCAGCATTAACATACATACCACAATATTTCGTTTTTATGATCATCAACAACATCAACATCATCATAATCACTTTCCTCAACATCATCATCATCATCTCGTTATCTCCACCACCATTACCACCAAGATGTCATTCATGACTACTACTAGCACCACCAGCATCAATATAACAAAAAATCACTTGAGATCTTTAAAAGCTCGATAATTGCCATCATCATCAGCAGCAGTGTCTTTACAATCACTATTATTCCAAATCTTCATTATCATATGCAACATGAGACAAAAATCGCCATCATAATCACCATAACTTATATCATCACCATCATCATCATCAGCAGCAGCAGCAACTTAAACCACAACAACATAATCAGTTTAATCACTTTCATCTATAAGTAGCATAACCATTTCAAACATATGATCATAATTAACAACATCAATGACATCTCTACAACAACACAACCAACATTATGTCCAAATACAATTACAAACCCCACCATAATCAACATTATCTCGATCAAAAGTCATCATTATTATATTAACTTCACTCTCCTCCTCGTCATAAACTTACGAGATGTAATCTAAAAAATGTTTTATATTATTTTCCATTAAAGCAGATTTTGAACAGACTCTTAGTTCTCTACCATTGTTTAGAAATAATTGTCCGACATATAGAAATTAGTACGCAAGTAAAAATGACTGAAAGAATGAAGGTTGATTTAAATTGGGTAATTTGATTAATTGTTTCTTATTTATAATGATAGATGTCCATGTGTGGATGGTCCAGTCCCATGACCCTGTGACTGGATGTAGTCAGGTGTTCATGGCATGTTATCACAGTGAGTGCTGTATCGCTTATGTAAAGGGACACTAAAGGCATTGATAATGGGAATGTGTCATTATCTGGCTTCACAATTTTTTCAGAGTGGGAGGTTGGGGGAAGGGAGTGGGGTGTGTCTAGCTGGCTAGAAATAGGCTCATGCTGCAGTGGTATTAGGAAAGTGGAGTGGATTAAAGTGTTACTGACCAATGGCAGTTCAGTAAATTATGTAATGTTATGTTATGTTAGTAAGCCGATGTGCATCAAGCGTAGCTAATTATTTTAGACCTCTTCCCATTTGACATCTCTGTATATAATAAACTAATAAAATATCCAGCTGTGATCATGTGGTGTTATCTTGGAGGCGGTGGGCTGTGAACGTTACTAACGCAGAAGAATTGGCCGTATTATTACATAATGAAGCGCCCGCGTTTTCACCTGAGAGATATAGTGCTACCTTCACTGTGTATGCATGCCACGTTACCACACCCAGTCACATTATCCTGACACCGGGCAAACTAGTTGTGGAACTACCCTTATATTTGCTTGAGCGTCAACAAGGGACCTCTACCACTACTAGTTTTACGACTTTGGTATGTCGCGGTCCAGTATCGAACACGGGGCCTTGTGTACCCGGAGCCGATGCACTCATTAGTTATCGGGAATGTCACCGCACAACCTCAGAGATTTTTCGGTCTTACATAAACACACGCAGGCAAAGCGTGGTTCTTTAAACAGTTAACAGTTAAGTGCTGACTGAAACCAGCCAATACGCATGCATGCCAGGTTAATGCTACCAAATAATACTGGCTATTTATTTGGTAGTGTTATACTTAAATATAACATAAAATGAGAGTCTTTCACCTGTCTTACCTGTATTTGGTAAATACAAAGAACCTTGTAAAAATCAGGTAAGCATAAACATGTAAAATAATAAGTTGGTATCAATATAAAGCGTCTTTGATCAAGTTTTCTTTTATCACGTTATCCTAAAGTTAACAGTAGAGGTGGGCATGCATATCAGCAGTTTGTGACCGCCTACAGGGAATGGTTTGCTAGATAATTGTATATTATGTTTTACGTTGAACTTGCATAAAAAATGGCGTAGAGATATCGACGCTGAGATATGGATCATTCCTTCTAAGTTCGAAATTCGTAGTAGGTGTTTAGTATATACATATTTTAACCATGGGAATACATTTGTGGTTTTTAGAGTGTGATTTTTAAATAAATATATAATCTACATCATCACACACAACTTCAGAAATCAATAAGATTCACCTACATAGAGAACTATATCATGGCAGAAGAGGAATCATGTTTACGTTACATGGTTGCCAGAATAATTTTGTTTATGACAATACGTTAATATGCAACAGCTCTATTTTAATTTATAATATTGTCTTCTGTTGTTTTATCTTTAACATTTCTACCGTAAATATCCATAAAATAATGAGCAAAAAGGAAGAAACAAACTAGTATAAAAAGCCTCGAATCAGAAATAATCCACAGGAGTTAATATTCCTGTGTAAAGGTTCTATCTCTGCAATATTTCTTCGTGAAGTTCCTTAGGCAATCAACTATTTATATAACATGCTCCGCAACCTGCCTTTGCTATTCGAAGTGAAATGGGATTGCTGATTACGTGAACAATATTGAATTCGACTTATGTCTAAGTACGTTCAGCACGAACACATGCGGGGTATCATGGGAGAAATACCATTGTATCAGTTACTAGGCTCGATCAGTCATTATACATGCACGGAAGAACCGTTATTCGAAATTTTACCAAGAATGACATTGAAAGGGGACGTCGTGAGTCTTACAATGGATTACCAATTGATTGAGATAGAGCAGCTAACGGGACTTGCGTTTTTTTTACAACAATAATAACACAGCCATGTACAGTGGTGTAATGGTTGTGCTGGTGTCTGGGCAAGTTTATTACCGAAAACGACAGTGTGTGTTCTGCTTAATTTTAAAGAGCATACAATACACTAAGCTGTTTGTTAATGTGTGAACAATATCTGCCCCAACAATCAGCAAAACGTTCTTAGAGGAGGGCCCCTTTTTCATTGCCCATGAGATAATAAAAACACACATATATAAATGACAATTCAGTAGGAAAACGACTATGATAAAGTCTTTGTACTTACATGTACACGTACCATTATCACATCCTTCTCTTTCTTCCATTCTCCACAATGAACACATAACACATATTACAATTTCCTTTTTTTATTTACGACCGTTTCAAATTGAAGTTTATTCTTCATGATCAACACAGGTCTTTTGCTTACACAATTTAAAACACATGATGTCTTGCATATGCTCACAATTACCACAAAATACCTACCACAAATACACTCGAACATCAATTTAACTGTCCCCTGGACACAATTATGCACTACAAATTATTAAATTTGATAAACAGTTGATTAATTAAATCACTTTTTAGAAACAGATCACCAGCAACACATTTGGCGCAAAAATTGATTTCCGGCCCCCTGGTTGCGCGCATAGATTTTACAAATGTTCTATTTTGTGTGAAAGAATTCTGATTGGCTTAAAATGTCAGGATCCGTCGACTTTTATCGGGAACACGCGATGTTTAGTTAATAAGATATTGAATTATTTAACCATTATAATTTTATCTGTATTATCATGCACATTGATTTTAAAATTTAACTAGACTTACATCTTGAATAAGGATAGAAAAGAAGTTATAAATCAAATTCTTTCATTCCTACATTTTAACTTCGGTAATCTTCGTACAAAATCGTATTTCTTTTTAAAGTCTTTAAACTGCTTGATATTGTGAAACAGTTAGCAGGATTCTGTCGCTTGCACGTCCCGTCAAAAATATATTATCTTTTGTCTTTACTTGTAGAAAAGTGACATGACCTTAAACTTAACGTGTGGTAGGCGTGAAAATATAATTGACAAAAGTGGAAGCACCATTAATAACATGGACAGCAGTAGCAAAAGAAGAGAACACCTTAAAAGACGTAAGCAGAAGTCTCAGTAACGATTAATGCATTGACATTATTTAACCAAATTATAAATGTGTCATTATGTTAGAGTAATACAGTGTGCGTATTTCAGTTGTTTACATGTATATGTTACTTCTCACAGGATTATTTTTTTTTTGTATCCATATATTTGTTTAATGCAGTCATGCAATCACTGCTTTAGTATCAATATAAGGTAACATACTAATAAACTGATTTGACACTTAAATGTAAAAAAAATACTGCTTATCTTTTCTGCTGAAAGGTTAACATTTGCCCGTACAAAAGAAATGAAGCTATACAACTACTTTTTAATTACTTTGTTTTTTCGCGACGTCGGTTAAAACCCAGACCCTCCAGTACTTGATGTCGATGTTCTACCGATTGTGCTACTAGGTCCGGTACTTTTTGAATCGTTAACTTACATATAATACTTTTTAATATAATTTAATTTTTAATGTTGTTTGTATAAATTTCTGTTTTAAAGATCTGCGTAGCCTTTGCGTAAATGTTCTGCATTGTTTTGACTTCGTGCCGCTTGACCATTTGATGCAGGCTTTTCACCACGCGGCTGAATTCTTAATATTCGGTATGCATTAATGGCTAAATATTATTTGCAACCCGGGTTATTTTCACGATCAAACGTAAGTTATTTTTCCAGTAAGCTCTAATAACCTGAATATAACATTTCTAACGCAGTGAGGTGACAAAGCATTAGTAAAAAACACCTAAATATAGCATATTAGTTTTCCTATAGAGTAACGCCTGTATTTTTTTCAAATATGTAAAGAAAGCAATTGTATGTGTTTAACTAATGAAAAACTGCAATTTTCCAAAATTTTAAGTGCGAGCATTGTTAGAAAAAAATATTCGATAGTTCCCTGTGGAACAATCTACAACATTTATACAGATGGTGTTCATCAAACCTGTTTGCAAAACTCAGGTCGCTTTATATAACCGTACATTGAAATATTTTATGGGTATAATTTTCCCTCAATCTTTTTTTATCTCACCAGTATGTCTGTTGATATTAAATCGGCACGAACTGTCGTTAATGTGTTGGTTCTGATGGATAAAGCGACAATTTTAATAAATGCATTATATAAGCTTATAAAACATGTATTAAAACTTGATAAATAAAGTCGAACATTTACGTAATTGGCAATTTGTAAATAACCGTTATAAGCGGTGTGTTTAAAAAGTTGTTGTCATTTTGTACGTGATTCATGAAAACAATTTTGATTGATAGGGATCGAATGTGTATCTTTATTTCTAGAGGTGTGTGTTTAATTGTAGCGTGAATATTTATTATCTTCACGAACTGTGTGCGCTTAAATAACCATGGTAACGCAACATCGGCGCACCTCGAAATTTTCATACAACGTATAAATTTAAACTAGTGTTTAAAAAAAAAGTTTAATTTAGGGTGAAAATGCGGGAAAACGTCATTTTATATTAATATTCAAAATACGTCAAACGAAAAGACTGACATTTACGTCGTGATAAAGGTTTGCTTCTATCTTGGTAAAACTCAAAACAAACCTACCAACTGATAGAAACAGCAAGACGAGAAGATTCTGTTTCATGTTTGCTATTATTTCAGTGACACAAGCTGTTTTCTGCTGTGAGAGAACTCACAGAAAATGACTCAGTGTCCGGAAGACGACAAAGCCCTGAACATTGAATGGCGCTCTAAAAAAGATCGACGCCTAACGGTGCGAGAGTTGTCTAACATGTCTGAACTCAGTACATAACGTGTACACAACATACTCATGAAGCCAATGAATATGAGAAAGATTATTGTTTCTCTTTTAAATGCTGATTTAAAATTGAATGTTTTATTTAAAAACTAGTGTTTTTGATTACAAAACCTTTGCCCGATTACACATGAACGAATTCAAAATGCGAAAAATACAGAAAACTTATTTTAATTTTGTTGTACACAATGCACGCATGCTGAACCTTTATCTTCTATGTACATCTATGTACACACGCACATTGAACATTGAAACTAATGTTTTTATAAGACATATTGTCAGGTTCACGTAGGATGGGTCCCCCGATTATTTAAAGACCATGAGATAGAAAGAAGTGTAACAGATTCAAGAAAGTTTCTGCGAGACTACAGTACCATGACGTGGGTGCAGGTACAGAGTTAATGTTATTAGTAAATAAATATCAAAAATAATAACATTTTATTTATAATTAGTAAATACATATTCTTTTATTTTCTTAGAAGAAAAATGTTTTCGTATTGATATTGGTAAAGAAAGATAATCGCACGCTTCTTCCTTTCAATAGGTGCTCCGTCGTATATATTTACAACAGCCAATCAAATAGTTGCATCATAAAATGCTAGGCTGATGCTTCTACAAACACACCAATTACATATCACCAATTACTGCATCACATACAAAACCATTTATCCACGGATATTACAGTCCAGGCGTAACGTACATGTATACATTCAAGTTAAAAACTTAAAATGCTTATCAGTGCAGCCATGTCCACTCACATGTAATGAGACAGAACGCCGGTTTTAGCTAGTTTGGCCGCCGCTAGAATTCCATGTTAAAAAAACTTTGTTTTCTTTCAATAAAGGCAAAATTTAAGTTCATATGTAAAAATTTATTCTGTACATTCATTCATTCGTACTCGTGGTTATTTTCGATTTTTCTGTCGAAGGAATGATGTTTTTTTCTTTATAATTCAAACACTAATATTTTAATGAAATAAAACTAAATTTACTGTAGCGTAACACTATATTACAAACGTGTTGATATGCAGATTTATAAAATCGAAAGTAAGACGAGGGAGAAAGAAATGTATACAGACTCTCCAGCTATTTCCTACAAAAACACAACTCTCTGAACTCATACATGCCTATTTTACATATTGCAACCATCCCATTTGAATCCATGTAATGTAAACCCGTCTCATATTTCAAAATCTAGTTTACTGTATTACAGGGAACTATTTATATTACTTTTACCACCTTGAACGCAGAATTTAAGCACTTTAATAACAATGAATGGTTGCACAAGGAATATAATAAATATTATGCTGTGATAGATGCATCCTTCTTACTGAGATGTTATAGTTGTGATATATGCAATCCTTATTTTCCGTCATTGTTTATCTAGGTTAGTTTTAACTTAAAACTTGGTCATAAAACCAACTTCCTAGGACCGCAAACGGAATAAGTGCTGATACCTTTTTTTGGTATCATCCTTGTATAGGGAACTTTCCACGATAACTCGTGTTCCTAATGCCATTTTGTTAAATAAAACGCAAAAAGACCGTTAGTAATTAATAAATATATATTAAATACAAAGTAAAAAAAGAAACTTAAGAAAATAAAAATAACTAAATGATTAAACTGACCAATGAATTTTTTACTCCATGTTTATATGAGATACATTGTAGGTTCTCGTGCAGACCCACAATGGTGACACACTGGTTGTTTGCGGGATGACACAGATGTTGGCTGGTTGTCTTTCGCGAAGGCTTAGTGCCATAAATCCTGTCAGTTATCTGATTTTTTGTTTTCTGTTAAAGTTAACACTAACCGTCAGCTATTTTAAATAACAATATAAAATAACAAAGTAGTTTATTGAAAGAAAAAAATACCGCTTGTATTTCAGGTGATAATACAACCCAAAGAATGATAAAAATAAAATCGTAATTCATGTTTACTTGCAGCAAAGACAAGGCTGCCTTTCCAGTAATGACATGATATCACACCTAGTCATATTATCGTGACATCGGTCGGGTCATGGAACTACCTTATACTCAATAATATCACTAGACATTTAAGAATTTATTATGCCGCGGCTCGGCTTTGAACCATGTTCCGTCCGTACCAGATGCAGACTCTCTGCTTAAAGCGCTTTCAGGACAAATTCGCTAAATATGTAGTGTTCACAAAGACGATTCTAGCACTAAAAACGGACTAGTGGAATGAAGATACTGTATTTGTGATACACGTTATTATCCTAATTCTGGAATTTGATCAGATTTTAACGAATGAAGTGCTCTATGTCTCAATTTGAGGTTTAAAAATATCGAGATATGAATACAATTGAAGAACAGTATTTGGTATGTTTTGTTCCTAGTAGCTAAATAAATTGTTGAAAAATGTATGTTTAGAAATTTAGTCTGCTGGAGTTTTTTTAAAAATGAAAATCCCGATAATGAGCGTTTGAGGGAGTGCCTTCGATTGATGTACTGTAAGATGTTCCGATACATTGCTATTGTTGTCTAGGCTGACTCATTTGATACGCAATATGCAGATAGCCGCTGATTCAGAAGACAAGTCTTTCAACTGAAAAGAAAATTAAATAACTCCTTGATCTCTTAAGTGCTATACATATGACAAATAATAGTGCACAATTAGGATTGGCCAGACCAATCGATCAACAGTTGCAAAAAGAACTTCAGCCCGCATTGTTCAACCATCCTTAGGTTTGCATTGGTAAATCATGGAGTACAGTGTGCAATGTCCTCGATTATTTAACGATAAAAGTTTGAAACGTTGCAAAATGTTGAAGCTCTGATAGTATAACATCTATATCTACAGTAGAAATCTAACATTGACTCACTAAAAGTGTTTACCTGAATAACTGGTTTAAACTCATACATGTATTTACAAATAAAATACATAATCTAAACTTTGCACAAAAAGTAACATGATGATTAATCATTATATTATCGTATTCAACAGGGTATTACCTCTTGCATGTTCTGTAATATTTAAAAAAGATGTTCCCTTATTCAGTTTTGTGGCGATATCGCTTGCGACACTGTCTAGAGGGATGACAGCTGGAAATAGGGGGAAAGTAGTGCGAGAACAGAAACATATATGACTATCGAAACAAAATCTAAAGCAGATTGTTATACAGACCTGTATAAATTAACACTTTATGAATGCAGTATATGCAGAAGTATACAGCAACTGAGACCGGCCGCAATAGCTCAGATGGCAGAGCGTCGGCTTGCGGATCGGGAGGTCGTGGGTTCGAACCCCGGCCGGGTCATACCAAAGACTTTAAAGTTGGTAGTAGTGGCTTCCCTCCTAACGCTCGGGACTACGGGGACAGCATTACGCCTGACTCGTCGGTGTCAGTATAATGGACCGGCCGGGTTCAGTCCCTGGGCACCTCATAAGTGCCCCTGTGCTGTAATGATAGAAATGTCGCTGCGCAGTATCGGCAAAAATGCCGGCTAATCCCAATCCCAATCCCTACAGCAACTGAGACTCGCAGTAAATTGAGACGTGACGTGACCAGAATAGGAAGATGTATCTTGTGACCTAGACTCGCGCAGTCAACTTGTGTTAGCAGTTCTGTTTCTTTATGTCTTTTGCCCTAACGTTAATCTGAAGTTGACTAATTGATATTTATACTATACTGTGAAAGGCAGCATCCGTTTGTTTGTTTCTCAATATGCATCATCTCATTACCTCGACGGGATCGTAAAAATGTCAAAAGTCGAGTAGACGCCTTTTTATTAGGACCGCCAGAGTAAAGTATCATAAAAGTGCGCAACAAACCGATGCTTATTGACGGTTTATGTCATAAATAACTACATGTCACTTAAGTCGTGGTCTCTAGTTTTTGAGTGTAGCGATCACAGATCACGTTGGGCTCAGAGATGTATCAAGTGAAACGTCAAAGTGGAGTTTACCGTCAGCTCGCGTCTGTTTGTGCACGAATTTAGGCCATTTCTTCTTTTCTTTTTTGTTGTGTTTTCTCCATTTTGTCTCACATCGCCTTGAGTAATAAAAATATGGATTAAAACGCGAAACATTTCAAACATATTTTCTCCTTTACATCGAAAATCAAGAAGTTATACTTCTTTCAACCTAGCAAATTTGGAAGTGGTCTGTGTCTTTGTATTCCTCCCTGTTAATGGGGGTTTCAAGGTAAACAAGAAATCTTTTTTAAAAGTAGTGCGGCGTTGGTAGGGTTTATTTTCTTTATTTTAGAAAATTAGCTTTCACAACCAGAACACCATACAATTTTTACCCACATGCTGTCTTTAGAAATGGGATTGATTGCTAGGCATTCGACACTTGTTGACATTTTCTCCGCATTTACAAGTCAACTTGACGTAACGTTTAAACATTGGAAGCACTTTACTCGCTGTATGAAACTAAAAAAGTTCGATCGAAACTGTTAGACAATGTAGATGTATACGTTTGAAGTATATATATTCAAATGATTACCCACCACCCTCGTTGAAATGTGTTATCCGAGTTGAGGCCGATAAATAGGCAAAATACTGTATAAGGTGTTTTGTTGAATTTCTACCAATGAGAGTGGCTTTGGTATTCATCTGGGCTATCCATTCTCCAGCATTTGTAAGTAGGTCAAAAGCTAGGTTAGACAGCTACGCTGAAAAGCATGGACTTTAAGCTCTTACAGCTCTTACATACATATAAAAGTAAAATAAAGGTTTATCCTTATATAAAAAATAAACTTTGTGTTTTTGGCGATACCGCTCTAACCACTCCCGGGAGTTTATAGTTAAAATTCCATCAGAATACCATAAAGCAGGACATTAGCTGACCAATGAATTAGATAGCTCCATCCCATTTGTTTCGTGCCACTAGCTTATTTATTCCATTACTGAACCAATAAACGTCACGAAGTCTAGACAACCTATACAAATGTATAATTTACTAGTATCAAGTTGGTTTAAAATATTCGTTTACTCAAAAAGGTCAAGCCTCATTGTACATACATTGCTATTAATTTGTTAACGATGATGTATGGTTGTCATTGATGAAACACCAAATTTATTTTAAATGAAACCAACAGCAACTTTTGCAATCAGTCTACCTCCACCCAGTCGATAACTTAATGGAAGTTGTATATAAACGTCTCGCCAATCATTCGGGAAATAAACAACGGATAACTTACAACGATAAATAATGTTGCTAATGTGTATTATAAAATTACCAGGTTTTTTATTATTAAGCTAATGGAATTTTAGTGAAAGGATGGTGATGATAAAGTAATTTCCACGAAACGATTTCTCCTAACAATAAGCAATTTCCGAGACCGTTAAGATGCCCAGAAATAACGTCCTTTCTTGGAACAATGTTATTTATGTTGAAACGCTGAGTACACAATCAGGCGCTATCTGCCCTGGTAACAGTTGACACTTCTTTGACTCGCACCGCGTCGGTTCGGGTCCTGTTTGGTGCGAAAATTCCATGTTTCTTCGTGTCTGCACCGGTGATTCTACCTATTGTTTCAGGCCTTCCTCCACCAACAAAAGTGATTCCCACCGCATTTCAACATGCAAACTCAAATAAATGTACCAGGGCAACAATAAATTAGTTGTTATAAAACCATGTCAGTAATATGCATGATTTTAGCTTCATCTTTATAATTGAAGAAGTAACTGATTTTACTATATTAAGGAAAACCAAATACCTTGTTTTAATGTTAGTTTAAATTGCTTTTTCTTATAATTTGAATCATTTACAACAATATATTGAACTAATTCTACATGTCTTTTAAGGATAAAAATGACGTTTCATAGTGTTTTGAAGATGAATTTTCTTTTACTGTGTCACAATCCTTTTGCCGGATAGCCGTCCTTAAGAACGTTGCTGTCTTTAGAGATCCTCTTCCCCCCAAAACCATGGAGAGGAGTTCTGTGGGAAGTGGCATAAATAAATGATTGTGTTCACTGTCTATATCAGAATCACAATATTGGGAGGGTCATATACAATTGAGTGTGTACTGTGAATGGTGCGTCATACTTGAAGCCCAAGGACTTACAGCACTTACTTTTTCGGTAGATATTTAGAGATCCTTTCTATCACCGAAACTACATGTTCTTGAGTCTCCAGTTGTGCTTTTCTGATTAGGCCTTGTTAGCAACCAGTGTTCAAGCAAATGAGTTGCTCTGAAAACAGATCTTGCATGAATCGTCTGAGTCGGCAAGCGATTTGCGTCTACTCTAGGAAATGTCGAATCTGGTTCCGGTCATTAAAAGATATGCACCGCCGAATGCTCCTCGGTCGCTTGGGTAAAACAGCCGGGAAGAAACCTCGATGTGATCTATGCATGCCATCCCAGACTCTTTTACCTAGCACCCCGATAAATACCCGGCCGCATGATCGGGCCTGATTGACTTAATCTGCTTGGCAGTGGACGTGTAGCGATTATTTAATTTAAAAGCCCTAATGACCGTCGAACGCATGAGGTGTTTCAACAGAACTGGAAGACATTTTTTCAGTAGCTTTAAGTAGAAGGGACCAGATGAGTTAGTAGAAAGTTGCGAAGAAAAACGTTTTAATACGTACATAAAAGAAAGCTACAAAAAATCTGCACCTTCTATAAAACGTATTTTAGGTTGATCTTTTGGTTTTGTGCTGTTTTTTTTCCAATTCATCGGGATTTTCGTCCAATAAGCTCACTCTACACTGACAAGCCACCAAATTCCGTGTGTTACTGTCTATTATGCTGCGTGGTGTCACAATGTGTGTCCGCTGCAACCTTTGTCTTGTCTTTACTGAGTTCTAACCACCTACATACATGTCCCCAACTGCTTCAGATGGTGAACCTGTACGAACATAGTTTCTGAAATATATCAGTTTCTGAAATATATCGAATGCTTAAGATTGGCTCGCTTAATGTTTAAACGTAACGTTTAATGAGTTGATCAGCGAAACGCAGCTTAATGTTTATAACTAATGTTGTAAACGTAAACGCTTTGCAAAAGGTATGCATCCATGTTAGAAAACCACTGATTTCATTGCAATATATATATCACTTTCATGGTCATCGGCATACTTCTACAAGTATAGATCTTCAGAGACATCCAGTTAGGCGTATGATATTCATGCAATAAAACAAGTAACACTTGGTACAGTAGTTGCAAAAGTGTTAGTCTTAGGTTCAGTTTAAGTTGTTTGATAGAAAACATGTTGACATTTACTTAAAATTAGAAATAATAACTAGTTCAAAATAGCTATTTATTTGCTGATGGCTATACGGCAAAATATCGGAATATAAACTGACAAAATATACTTTTCTTTTCCAGTTATAATTCTGTTCATCTACGTGATATCATTTCTCAGTGTTGGCTTTTTGCTGACATCCAAAATGGACGAGCAGAAGCCAGTAAACCTCTATATCGAAATCATGCTTCATGCACATTCAACAGATTGGCCTAAGAAAGCAATATCTCAATATTGGTGCAACCGTGTGTAGGAAGCATCAAGCCTATGGTATATACGGTCTAGCACCATCGCCACGCCCTCTAAGTTTATGGAAGGAGATCATCAACCAGGGCATCGACCATCTTGCTCTCAATGTGTCTCATGATGGAACATGCATTATTTGTAGTTAGCTGTTTTGCTATCCTCAAAATCTAAGATACTTATAAAACTTTTTTTTATAACTCTGAACATAAGCTCATCAATTTCTTCAACTTAGCGTTAATATTGATCTGCCAATTACTTTTGGTAATTTGCTAATTTATTTGTATGTCAAAATTAAGGTTAGACAAACACAGAAAACAAAATATGGCGTCCTGAAGCAAACCAGACACTACGCTCTCATATTGAACTATGTTTACAAACAATACTTTATAATTTATACATATGTTATCAATCTTGTACTGCTGACTTCTTCTAAAGACAGACACATAACTACTTAAAAAGAACGTATTGTCCATTTTGTGATGTTCACAAGGATGGTTTATTTACTCTAAGTAGACTTAAGCCTAAAACTTGTGGATCTAACTTAATTCTTTGTTGGTAATTGGAACACAGAGAACGTGTAGCTTCATAGTAAACATGAATTAAAGCAATCGTTTGTTTCTTTCAATGACGTAATTAAACCCTAGAGGAGATCGGAGTCATTAATAATCTACACAGTATTGACATATACGTTTAATTGCACTGTTATAATCTAAAATAACATTCCAAATACTTTTGTTTACAAAGCAAGCTTGTAAGTCAACAGACACAGAGACGAAAATTAATGCAAATATAAACATGGAATTGGTAGCTTTCAGACACTCAGACGAACTGTTCATGTATGCAAAAATGAAATTGATATTTGGTCGGCAGAGAAAGTCTCACACGTCACTTCTATTATTGTATTTGTATAATAATATATCAGAATTCCGTTGTCATTCAAGAAAAACGTTCGAATGCTAAACAATAAATAAAGTGATATATATCACTACATGAAAATTAATATATATATATATATATATATATATATATATATATATATATAGATATATATATATATATATATATATATATATATATATATATATATATATATATATATATATATATATATATGTAGATGTCACTACATGAAAATTAATATATATTAATATATATATTTGGATAAGCATTTTACCCCTAGCAGTAAATAAAGATATTAATAATGCATCGACAAGACGTAATTGAATTTTCTTCAAGTAACTTGAAGAATTCACGTACTTTCTTATTCAAATGATACGTTTTCGTTTTAAATTAAGGCAGGCTTTTATGTTATATTTTCTAATTTACCTTATTGTTACTTCGAAATGGCAAGCAGCTTTCACAAACTATTAAGTTGACAATGTTCTGCATAACGAGATATGGTCAACAAGTACGCTTTTATTTAATAATCCAACTTGTTACATTGCATTATACTGTCAATAGCTACAAAATAACATGTATATACTGGCATTTTATAGAAAAGAACAAAACCACATTACAATGTATTGTTAATATATCTCAAAATTGCTTAAAATCCGCAACTTAACCGTTACAGACAAAATTCGAATAGATAATGACTTTAAATTAAATTACTTTATATTTGGGATTAGATTCGAGTCGATAGAACTGTTACATAAAATTGTATTTAAAGATGTAGATGATATAAATTTACAAACAATACCGTTAAATATACCCTTATGTTTCTAAGAACTTTAGTAGATTGCAGTGAAGCAGTTCCGTAGAAGTTTTATTTTCAGAAGCATTTATATTTTGTACAGATCTCTCGTTATCATATTGTTAAATGGTATATCAATGCAACTGTATTATTTGTCAGCCCATATATTTTTTTTACGGATGCAATGTAAACTGGAAGTTATCTCACTTTGATAATTGTAAATTAAGAGATTGTCTAAATTGATGTTTTGTTATGTGGATTGATAAATATAGTGACATTAATATTTTCAGACTGATTTATACTGGTCCGTCCGTCCGTCTGTCTGTGTGTCTGTGTGTCTGTGTGTCTGTATGTCTCTCTGTTTTCTGTCTGTCTGTCTGTCTGTCTGCCTGCCTGCCTGCCTGCCTGCCTGCCTGCCTGTCTGTCTGTCTGTCTGTCTGTCTGTCTGTCTGTCTGTCTGTCTGTCTGTCTGTCTGTCTGTATGTATGCTTGTTTGAATATCTGTCTATGTCTGTCTCTCTTTCTCATATTTATGCTTATTTGTTCTCTCTTGTTGTTTGAGTGGTAAATTTACATAAAGGACAAGAGTTGATAGTTGTTGTCAGAACATGTGGAAATTGGGACAGCTGTGTGTCATTGAAATGTCAGAAATGTGACATATGTGAATAATTATTTGGTCCAATGTTCAGCGAGACAATCTAACACGACAAAAGCAATAAAGTGGAACGTTCGGAAGCATCCAATGCTAAGTTTTTGCCACGTCTGATAGTAAGTTCCAAGGACAACTTCACCTTCGGTTTTCAATAAGAAACAAATGCACAAGAATATGTTACATTATAATCTTATTTTAAAATTCACATTGTCATTCAGGATTTAAAAATGCTATATACATCTACATTGACTTACCCATTTCCTCGATTTGTGAATAAACTATGCAACTATCAATAAATCTGATCCGTTTTTGAAATATTTATAAAATAAAAGATAACAAGTATATAAAAGGGCTAAACTTCTTAGACAGTTAGGTTTCTTCCTTCTAGAAAGACATGCGAACAATATCTGCAGGACAACTCTGACAACAAAACAACACAACGAGCTGCAAGAGGAGGGGAGTTTGGGGCAAAAAAAACCTACTTCACAAAGTTTCACTTGTGCTTATGACGCCCCCCCCCCCCCTTCCAAAAAAAAATCCATATTTCTGCACTTAAAATAAAAATTAAGACTTTCAACAGGAATCTACACTGGTTTCACAAATTACATGTAAGTAAATTTACATTAATTAAAGTAGCATTAAATTGTGTTGATCTATGTGTATAGAACAATGTCTTGATCTATGTTTAACGTTATTCTTATAAATGCGAAGACTCATTGTCGAAGAGACAATGTACTCGTGCCATGGATTCTAAATAAAATCAGTGAACCGAATTGTACATATTTAAAAAGAACACGTCTAAAGCCTCGAATTACCGAATACCGTTTAACCCTTATTAAATGACTGCCTCAAACAACCTATTGAAATGTCAATGTGCGTTCTGGCTGCCTAAACCTCTTATTGGAATGTCATTGTACGTTCTGTCTGCCTAATCCTATAATTTAAATGTCATTGTCTGTTCTGCCAAAAACCCCTAATTGGAATGCTAGTGTCCGTTCTGGCTGCCTAAACCTCTTATTACAATGACATTGTCCATTCTGGCTGCGTTAACCTCTTATTGGGATGTCATTGAATATTCTACTGTCTAAACCACTAATTGGAATGCGATTGTCCATTCTGGCTGCCTTAAAGTCTAATGGAATGTCAATTTACGTTCTGGCTGCCTAAATCTCTAATTGGAATGTCATGGTACGTTCTGTCTGCCTAATCCACTAATTGAAATGTCATTGTCTGTTCTGCTTTAACCTCTTATTGGGATGTCATTAACTAATCTAGCTGCCTAAACCTCTAAGTGGAATGTCATTGTCCGTTATGACTGACTAACCCTCTAATTGGAATGCCATTGTCCATTCTGGTTGCCTAAGCCTCTAATTGTAATGCCATTGTCCATTCTGGCTGCCTAAACCGCTAATTGGAATGCCATTGTCCGTCATGACTGCCTAAACCTCTAATTGGAATGCCCTTGTCCATTCTGGCTGCCTAAGCCTCTAATTGGAATGCCAGTGTCTATTGTGGCTGCCTAAACCTCTTATTGGAATGACATTGTCCGTTATTACTGCCTCAACCTCACATTGGAATGTCATTGTCCGTTATGACTGCGTTAACATCTTATTGGAATGCCATTGTCCGTTCTGCCAAAACCTCTTATTAGAATGACACCATACGTTAAGGTAAATGGCGTTTGTAGATTTGATATTTCTTTGCTTTATTAAGAGCTTGTCTGAATCTATTTGAGACTCGTTTATAAAACAGCTGTCTGGAGAAAAACTATTTATTAATCACTGTCTGTCGAATAAGATATATTGCTGAGACACAATGGAGTTTGAAATGATCTAATACGTATCAAATAACATTACATGACACACAGGATGGCTTTTTATTTAAAAAAGTGGATACACTACCGCACATACAACCGCAAAGACGTGCGCGCAACAACAAAAAAAAAGCACACCACACTTTCAGCACTGCCAGCTATATGATATAGGTAATTTTAGAAACTGATTAAAAGCCAATGTCAAACAAATAAATTGTAAAATATCGGTATTGTGACTAATCCTACTAGTTTACAGAGGGTATTGTAATTCGGATATGCGGAATGAAAGTATAAAGAAGTCTTATGAGAGCTAGCATATATATTAAACTTTGACTTTGTAGACAGTAAGCAAAGCTAATGTAATGTGAGAAAAAAAAATTACAACCTCGAACTTCCTGTAGGGAAGAATATAAATATTAAATACAAAATTTCCTATCAGTGTAAGACAACTTATAGTAACCACCTGCATTTTAGAATGAAAAAGTCATTCACGGATTACCAGTAATTCTGATAAGCGGAGTGATATTGTTTTAAAGAATTATCGCAACAACACAATTATAATTATTAAAGCGACGTCTGGCTATAATTTAACGATAGGTAACCAAGAAAAATATATAAGTGTGTGGATAGAACAACCGCAGGTCATCTTGGAGACTTCCCCACCCGTGATAGAGGATCAACGAGTCAGAGGATTTTTTTAAAACTCTACCAACCAGGCCACGCGTGTCATCTCTCTATTGTTTATGACAATAATGACGCATCAGCAATGAATATCACTCAGAAAATCTTATTTTCCAAATGGCAGGTACATATAAATAATCCCCAAATAACCTTAGACAACACACACCCTCACCGCTCACCCCCACCCCTCACCCCTTCACCCCTCACCCCTCAACCTCTTACCCCTTTTACCTCTCATACCTTCTCACCCCATTACACCCTCACCGCACCCCTCACCTTCTTACCCCTCAACCATCACCCTCACTCCTTCACCCTTCACCCTTACCCGTCACATCTTCACCCCTCATCCTCTTACCCCCTCACCCTACCCCTCTCCCCACCCCTCTTAACCCCTCCCACCTCCACCCCTCTTACCCCATCCCCCACCCCTCCCCATCTCTGTCCTCCTCTTACTCTTTACCCCCAAACCTATTTCCCGTCAAGTTGCACCCCTCACCCTTTTCCCCCTCAAACTACACCTCTACCAGCCACCTCCCCTCTTAACCCCTCGCCCCACCAACCATCTCTTGCCCCATCCCCCCACCCACCTACTCTTACCACAACCCCTCCCCACCACCTCTCACCCTCTCACCCTCTAACCCCTCACCCCTTACCCCAAACCATTCACCCCTCACCCCACCCAGCCCTCACCCGCGTTTCTGCTTTACTAATTCGACGTTTAGGGCAATTAAACTCTTGTTAAGGAAGATATGTGAAATCTGGCTACGAGTGAGCATTTTTCACATTAACATTCATCACTTCCCTGATCATTTGTTTGCCAATATACACAATCTACTTTAACATTATCTATACAACTGCAACCGTTAGTAAAATAAAGTAAGGTTGTACTGCTTTTATTTGCTTTTGATTTTGTTCAAAGTTTATGAATCTTCAATTTGCCAATCTGTATTATTCGAAGTAAGTCTAACTATTTTTTAAGTCACACATAAACCGTGTTCTAAATCTGTTGAATTGTTTTACGTCGATATGGACACTTTCACATGTTCGAGGGTTGAAGTTCTGTCTAGATATATTTACTGAGGGTTGCTCTAAAGCTTTCCACTGATTGGTCATGCACCACATCGCTAATATGGTTCCAGTCCCTAAAGATGGTATAAAAAGTTCCTTTTTATTAATGTAATACATGTAACAACATCTTGCCCCTTCAGCCTAATTCTATACATGTAACAACATCTTACCCCTGCTGCCTAATCCTATACATATAACAACATCTTGCCCCTGCTGCCTAATCCTATACATGTAACAACATCTTACCCTTGCTGCCTAAACCATACATGTAACAACATCTTACCCCTGCTGCCTAATCATATACATGTAACAACATCTTACCCTTGCTGCCTAAACCATACATGTAACAACATCTTACCCTTGCTGCCTAAACCATACATGTAACAACATCTTACCCCTGCTGCCTAATCATATACATGTAACAACATCTTAACCTTGCTGCCTAATCCTATACATGTAACAACATCTTACCCTTGATGCCCAAACCTATACATGTAACAACATCTTACCCCTGCTGCCTAAACCTATACATGTAACAACATCTTACCCGTGCTGCCTAAACGTATACATGTAACAACATCTTACCCCTGCTGCCCAAACCTATACATGTAACAACATCTTACCCCTGCTGCCCAAACCTATACATGTAACAACATCTAACCCTTGCTGCCTAAACCTATACATGTAACAACATCTTACCCCTGCTGCCCAAACCTATACATGTAACAACATCTTACCCTTGCTGCCCAAACCTATACATGTAACAACATCTTACCCGTGCTGCCCAAACCTATACATGTAACAACATCTTACCCGTGCTGCCCAAACCTATACATGTAACAACATCTTACCCTTGCTGCCCAAACATATACATATAACAACATCTTACCCGTGCTGCCCAAACCTATACATGTAACAACTTCTTACCCGTGCTGCCCAAACCTATACATGTAACAACATCTTACCCTTGCTGCCCAAACCTATACATGTAACAACATCTTACACGTGCTGCCCAAACCTATACATGTAACAACATCTTACCCTTGCTGCCCAAACCTATACATGTAACAACATCTTACCCGTGCTGCCCAAACCTATACATGTAACAACATCTTACCCGTGCTGCCCAAACCTATACATGTAACAACATCTAACCCTTGCTGCCCAAACCTATACATGTAACAACATCTAACCCTTGCTGCCCAAACCTATACATGTAACAACATCTAACCCTTGCTGCCCAAACCTATACATGTAACAACATCTTACACGTGCTGCCCAAACCTATACATGTAACAACATCTTACCCTTGCTGCCCAAACCTATACATGTAACAACATCTTACCCGTGCTGCCCAAACCTATACATGTAACAACATCTTACCCTTGCTGCCCAAACCTATACATGTAACAACAACTTACCCGTGCTGCCCAAACCTATACATGTAACAACATCTTACCCGTGCTGCCCAAACCTATACATGTAACAACATCTAACCCTTGCTGCCCAAACCTATACATGTAACAACATCTAACCCTTGCTGCATAAACCATACATGTAACAACATCTAACCCTTGATGCCCAAACCTATACATGTAACAACATCTAACCCTTGCTGCCTAAACCATACATGTAACAACATCTTACCCCTGCTGCCCAAACCTATACATGTAACAACATCTTACTCCTGCTGCCCAAACCTATACATGTAACAACATCATACCCTTGCTGCCTAAACCATACATGTAACAACATCTAACCCTTGCTGCCTAAACCATACATGTAACAACATCTAACCCTTGCTGCCCAAACCTATACATGTAACAACATCTTGCCCCTGCTGCCCAAACCTATACATGTAACAACATCTTACCCCTGCTGCCCAAACCTATACATGTAACAACATCTTACCCCTGCTGCCTAATCCTATACATGTAACAACATCTTACCCCTGCTGCCCAAACCTATACATGTAACAACATCTAACCCTTGCTGCCCAAACCTATACATGTAACAACATCTTACCCTTGCTGCCTAATCCTATTCATGTAACAACATCTTACCCCTGCTGCCCAAACCTATACATGTAACAACATCTTACCCGTGCTGCCCAAACCTATACATGTAACAACATCTTACTCCTGCTGCCTAATCCTATACATGTAACAACATCTTACCCCTACTGCCTAATCATATACATGTAACAACATCTAACCCCTACTGCCTAATCCTATACATGTAACAACATCTAACCCCTACTGCCTAATCCTATACATGTAACAACATCTTACCCCTGCTGCCTAATCATATACATGTAACAACATCTAACCCCTACTGCCTAATCCTATACATGTAACAACATCTAACCCCTACTGCCTAATCCTATACATGTAACAACATCTTACCCCTACAGCCTAATCATATACATGTAACAACATCTTACCCCTGCTGCCTAAACCTATACATGTAACAACATCTAATCCCTGCTGCCTAATCCTATACATGTAACAACATCTTATCCCTGCTGCCTAATCCATACATGTAACAACAAATTACCCCTGCTGCCTAATACTATACATGTAACAACATCTAACCCCTGCTGCCTAGTCCTATACATGTAAAAACATCTTACCCCTGCTGCCTATTCCTATACATGTAACAACATCTTACCCCTGTTGCCTAATCCTATACATGTAACAACATCTTACCCTTGCTGCCTAAACCATACATGTAACAACATCATACCCCTGCTGCCTAATCCTATACATGTAACAACATCTTACCCCTGCTGCCTAATCCTATACATGTAACAACATCTTACCCTTGCTGCCTAAACCATACATGTAACAACATCTTACCCCTACAGCCTAATCATATACATGTAACAACATCTTACCCCTGCTGCCTAAACCTATACATGTAACAACATCTAATCCCTGCTGCCTAATCCTATACATGTAACAACATCTTATCCCTGCTGCCTAATCCATACATGTAACAACAAATTACCCCTGCTGCCTAATACTATACATGTAACAACATCTAACCCCTGCTGCCTAGTCCTATACATGTAAAAACATCTTACCCCTGCTGCCTATTCCTATACATGTAACAACATCTTACCCCTGTTGCCTAATCCTATACATGTAACAACATCTTACCCTTGCTGCCTAAACCATACATGTAACAACATCATACCCCTGCTGCCTAATCCTATACATGTAACAACATCTTACCCCTGCTGCCTAATCCTATACATGTAACAACATCTTACCCCTGCTGCCTAATCCATACATGTAACAACATCTTACCCCTGCTGCCTAATCGTATACATGTAACAAAATCTTACCAGTGCTGCCTAATCCTATACATGTAACAACATCTTACCCCTGCTGCCTAATCCATACATGTAACAACATCTTACCCTTGCTGCCTAATCCATACACGTAACAACATCTTACCCCTGCTGCCTATTCCTATACATGTAACAACATCTAACCGCTTCTGCCTAATCCTATACATGTAACAACATCTTACCCCTGCTGCCTAATCCTATACATGTAACAACATCTTACCCCTGCTGCCTAATCCATACATGTAACAACATCTTACCCCTGCTGCCTAGTCCATACATGTAACAACATCTTACCCTTGCTGCCTAATCCATACATATAACAACATCTTACCCCTGCTGCCTAATCCTTTACATAAAACAACATCTTATCCCTGCTGCCTAATCCATACATGTAACAACATTTAACCACCACTGCTTAATCCTTTACAGGTAACAACATCTTACCCCTGCTGCCTAATCATATACATGTAACAACATCTTACCCTTGCTGCCTAATCCATACATATAACAACATCTTACCCCAGCTGCCTAATCCATACATGTAGCAACATCTTACCCTTGCTGCCTAATCCATACATGTAACAACATCTTACCCCTGCTGCCTAATCCATACATGTAACAACAACTTACCCTTGCTGCCCAAACCTTTACATGTAACAACATCTTACCCCTGCTGCCTAATCCATACATGTAACAACATCTAACCGTTGCTGCCTAATCCATACATGTAACAACATCTTACCGCTGCTGCCTAATCCTATACATGTAACAACATCTTACCCCTGCTGCCTATTCCTATACATGTAACAACATCTAACCCCTGCTGCCTAATCCATACATGTAACAACATCTAACCCCTGCTGCCTAATCCATACATGTAACAACATCTTACCCCTGCTGCCTAATCCATACATGTAACAACATCTTACCCCTGCTGCCTAATCCTATACATGTAACAACATCTAACCCCTGCTGCCTATTCCATACATATAACAACATCTTACCCTTGCTGCCTAATCCATACATGTAACAACATTTTACCCTTGCTGCCTAATCCTATACATGTAACAACATCTTACCCCTGCTGCCTAATCCTATACATGTAACAACATCTTACCCCTGCTGCCTAATCCTATACATGTAACAACATCTTACCCCTGCTGCCTAATCCTATACATGTAACAACATCTTACCCCTGCTGCCTAATCCTATACATGTAACAACATCTTACCCCTGCTGCCTAATCATATACATGTAACAACATCTTACCCCTGCTGCCTAATCATATACATGTAACAACATCTTACCCCTGCTGCCTAATCATATACATGTAACAACATCTTACCCCTGCTGCCTAATCCTATACATATAACAACATCTTACCCTTGCTGCCTAATCCTATACATATAACAACATCTTACCCTTGCTGCCTAATCCTATACATATAACAACATCTAACCCCTGCTGCCTATTCCATACATATAACAACATCTTACCCTTGCTGCCTAATCCATACATGTAACAACATCTTACCCCTGCTGCCTAATCATATACATGTAACAACATCTTACCCCTGCTGCCTAATCATATACATGTAACAACATCTTACCCCTGCTGCCTAATCATATACATGTAACAACATCTTACCCCTGCTGCCTAATCATATACATATAACAACATCTAACCCCTGCTGCCTATTCCATACATATAACAACATCTTACCCTTGCTGCCTAATCCATACATGTAACAACATCTTACCCCTGCTGCCTAATCCTATACATATAACAACATCTAACCCCTGCTGCCTATTCCATACATATAACAACATCTTACCCTTGCTGCCTAATCCATACATGTAACAACATCTTACCCCTGCTGCCTAATCATATACATGTAACAACATCTTACCCCTGCTGCCTAATCCTATACATGTAACAACATCTTACCCCTGCTGCCTAATCCTATACATGTAACAACATCTTACCCTTGCTGCCTAATCATATACATGTAACAACATCTTACCCCTGCTGCCTAATCATATACATGTAACAACATCTTACCCCTGCTGCCTAATCATATACATATAACAACATCTAACCCCTGCTGCCTATTCCATACATATAACAACATCTTACCCTTGCTGCCTAATCCATACATGTAACAACATCTTACCCCTGCTGCCTAATCCTATACATATAACAACATCTAACCCCTGCTGCCTATTCCATACATATAACAACATCTTACCCCTGCTGCCTAATCCATACATGTAACAACATCTTACCCCTGCTGCCTAATCATATACATGTAACAACATCTTACCCCTGCTGCCTAATCCTATACATATAGCAACATCTTACCCCTGCTACCTAATCCTATACATATAACAACATCTTACCCCTGCTGCCCAAACCTATACATATAACAATATCTTACCCTTGCTGCCTAATCCTATACATGTAACAACATCTTACCCTTGCTGCCCAAACCTATACATGTAACAACATCTTACCCCTGCTGCCCAAACCTATACATATAACAACATCTTACCCCTGCTGCCTAATCCTATACATATAACAACATCTTACCCCTGCTGCCTAATCCTATACATATAACAACATCTTACCCCTGCTGCCCATACCTATACATATAACAACATCTTACCCCTGCTGCCTAATCCTATACATGTAACAACATCTTACCCTTGCTGCCCAAACCTATACATGTAACAACATCTTACCCCTGCTGCCTAATCCATACATGTAGCAACATCTAACCCTTGCTGCCTAATCCTATACATGTAACAACATCTTACCCGTGCTGCCCAAACCTATACATGTAACAACATCTTACCCGTGCTGAAAAAACCTATACATGTAACAACATCTAACCCTTGCTGCCCAAACCTATACATGTAACAACATCTTACCCGTGCTGCCCAAACCTATACATGTAACAACATCTTACCCCTGCTGCCTAATCCTATACATGTAACAACATCTTACCCGTGCTGCCCAAACCTATACATGTAACAACATCTTACCCGTGCTGCCCAAACCTATACATGTAACAACATCTAACCCTTGCTGCCCAAACCTATACATGTAACAACATCTAACCCGTGCTGCCCAAAACTATACATGTAACAACATCTTACCCCTGCTGCCTAATCCTATACATGTAACAACATCTTACCCGTGCTGCCCAAACCTATACATGTAACAACATCTTACCCGTGCTGCCCAAACCTATACATGTAACAACATCTTACCCTTGCTGCCCAAACCTATACATGTAACAACATCTTACCCGTGCTGCCCAAACCTATACATGTAACAACATCTTACCCCTGCTGCCTAATCCATACATGTAACAACATCTTACCCTTGCTGCCCAAACCTATACATGTAACAACATCTTACCCGTGCTGCCTAATCCTATACATGTAACAACATCTTACCCCTGCTGCCTAATCCTATACATGTAACAACATCTTACCCTTGCTGCCCAAACCTATACATGTAACAACATCTTACCCCTGCTGCCTAATCCATACATGTAACAACATCTAACCCTTGCTGCCTAATCCATACATGTAACAACATCTTACCCCTGCTGCCTAATCCTATACATGTAACAACATCTTACCCTTGCTGCCTAATCCTATACATGTAACAACATCTTACCCCTGCTGCCTAATCCATACATGTAACAACATCTTACCCCTGGTGCCTAATCCTATACATGTAACAACATCTTACCCCTGCTGCCTATTCCTATACATGTAATAACATCTAACCCCTGCTGCCTAATCCATACATGTAACAACATCTAACCCCTGCTGCCTAATCCTATACATGTAACAACATCTAACCCCTGCTGCCTAATCCTATACATGTAACAACATCTAACCCCTGCTGCCTAATCCATACATGTAACAACATCTAACCCCTGCTGCCTATTCCTATACATGTAACAACATCTTACCCCTGCTGCCTAATCCATACATGTAACAACATCTAACCCTTGCTGCCTTATCCATACATGTAACAACATCTTACCCCTGCTGCCTAATCCCATACATGTAACAACATCTTACCCCTGCTGCCTATTCCTATACATGTAACAACATCTAACCCCTGCTGCCTAATCCTATACATGTAATAACATCTTAACCCTGCTGCCTAATCCTATACATGTAACAACATCTTACCCCTGCTGCCTAATCCTATACATATAACAACATCTTACCCCTGCTGCCTAATCCTATACATGTAACAACATCTTACCCCTGCTGCCTTATCCATACACGTAACAACATCTTACCCCTGCTGCCTAATCCTATACATGTAACAACATTTTACCACTGCTGCATAATCCATACATGTAACAACATCTTACCCGTGCTGCCTAATCCATACATGTAACAACATCTTACCGCTGCTGCCTAATCCTATACATGTAACAACATCTTACCCTTGCTGCCTAATCCTATACATGTAACAACATCTAATCCCTGCTGCCTAATCCATACATGTAACAACATCTTACCCCTGCTGCCTAATCCATACGTGTAACAACATCTAACTCCTGCTGCCTAATCCATACATGTAACAACATCTTACCCTTGCTGCCTAATCCTATACATGTAACAACATCTTACTCCTGCTGCCTAATCCATACATGTAACAACATCTTACCCCTGCTGCCTATTCCTATACATGTAACAACATCTTACCCCTGCTGCCTAATCGTATACATATAACAACATCTTACCCCTGCTGCCTAATCCTATACATTTAACAACATCTAACCCCTGCTGCCTAATCCTATACATATAACAACATCTTACCCCTGCTGCCTAATCATATACATGTAACAACATCTTACCCCTGCTGCCTAATCCTATACATATAACAACATCTTACCCCTGCTGCCTAATCCTATACACGTAACAACATCTTACCCCTGCTGCCTAAACCATACATGTAACAACATCTTACCCCTGCTGCCTATTCCTATACATGTAACAACATCTTACCCCTGCTGCCTAATCGTATACATTTAACAACATCTAACCCCTGCTGCCTAATCATATACATGTAACAACATCTTACCCCTGCTGCCTAATCCTATACATATAACAACATCTTACCCCTGCTGCCTAATCCTATACACGTAACAACATCTTACCCCTGCTGCCTAAACCATACATGTAACAACATCTTACCCCTGCTGCCTATTCCTATACATATAACAACATCTTACCCCTGCTGCCTAATCCTATACATTTAACAACATCTAACCCCTGCTGCCTAATCCTATACATATAACAACATCTTACCCCTGCTGCCTAATCATATACATGTAACAACATCTTACCCCTGCTGCCTAATCCTATACATATAACAACATCTTACCCCTGCTGCCTACTCCTATACATGAAACAACATCTTACCCCTGCTGCCTAATCCTATACATGTAACAACATCTTACTCCTGCTGCCTAATCCTATACATGTAACAACATCTAACCCCTACTGCCTAATCCTATACATGTAACAACATCTAACCCCTGCTGCCTAATCCTATAAATATAACAACATCTTACCCTTGCTGCCTAATCCTATACATGTAACAACATCTTACCCCTGCTGCCTAATCCTATACATGTAACAACATCTTACCCCTGCTGCCTATTCCTATACATATAACAACATCTTACCCTCGCTGCCTTATCATATACATGTAACAACATCTCACCAGTGCTGCCTAATCCTATACATGTAACAACATCTTACCCCTGCTGCCTTATCCATACACGTAACAACATCTTACCCCTGCTGCCTAGTCCATACATGTAACAACATCTTACCCTTGCTGCCTAATCCATACATGTAACAACATCTTACCATTGCTGCCTTATCCATACATGTAACAACATCTTACCCCTGCTGCCTAATCCATACATGTAACAACATCTTATCCTTGCTGCCTAATCCATACATGTAACAACATCTTACCGCTGCTGCCTAATCCTATACATGTAACAACATCTTACCCCTGCTGCCTATTCCTATACATGTAACAACATCTAACCCCTGCTGCCTAATCCATACATGTAACAACATCTTACCCCTGCTGCCTAATCCATACATATAACAACATCTTACCCCTGCTGCCTAATCCATACATGTAACAACATCTAACCCTGCTGCCTAATCCATACATGTAACAACATCTTACCCCTGCTGCCTAATCCATACATATAACAACATCTTACCCCTGCTGCCTAATCCATACATGTAACAACATCTTACCCCTGCTGCCTAATCCATACATATAACAACATCTTACCCCTGCTGCCTAATCCATACATGTAACAACATCTTACCCCTGCTGCCTAATCATATACATGTAACAACATCTTACCCCTGCTGCCTAATCCTATAAATGTAACAACATCTTACCCTTCCTGCCCAAACCTATACATGTAACAACATCTTACCCCTGCTGCCCAAACCTATACATGTAACAACAACTAACCCGTGCTGCCCAAACCTATACATGTAACAACATCTTACCCCTGCTGCCTAATCCTATACATGTAACAACATCTTACCCTTGCTGCCCAAACCTATACATGTAACAACATCTTACCCGTGCTGCCCAAACCTATACATGTAACAACATCTTACCCTTGCTGCCCAAACCTATACATGTTACAACATCTTACCCCTGCTGCCCAAACCTATACATGTAACAACATCTTACCCGTGCTGCCCAAACCTATACATGTAACAACATCTAACCCTTGCTGCCCAAACCTATACATGTAACAACATCTTACCCTTGCTGCCCAAACCTATACATGTTACAACATCTTACCCCTGCTGCCCAAACCTATACATGTAACAACATCTTACCCGTGCTGCCCAAACCTATACATGTAACAACATCTAACCCTTGCTGCCCAAACCTATACATGTAACAACATCTTACCCTTGCTGCCCAAACCTATACATGTAACAACATCTTACCCGTGCTGCCCAAACCTATACATGTAACAACATCTAACCCTTGCTGCCTAATCCTATACATGTAACAACATCTTACCCGTGCTGCCCAAACCTATACATGTAACAACATCTTACCCGTGCTGCCCAAACCTATACATGTAACAACATCTTACCCTTGCTGCCCAAACCTATACATGTTACAACATCTTACCCCTGCTGCCCAAACCTATACATATAACAACATCTTACCCCTGCTGCCTAATCCTATACATATAGCAACATCTTACCCCTGCTACCTAATCCTATACATATAACAACATCTTACCCCTGCTGCCCAAACCTATACATATAACAATATCTTACCCTTGCTGCCTAATCCTATACATGTAACAACATCTTACCCTTGCTGCCCAAACCTATACATGTAACAACATCTTACCCCTGCTGCCCAAACCTATACATGTAACAACATCTAACCCCTGCTGCCTAATCCTATACATATAACAACATCTTACCCCTGCTGCCTAATCCTATACATATAACAACATCTTACCCCTGCTGCCTAATCCTATACATATAACAACATCTTACCCCTGCTGCCTAATCCTATACATATAACAACATCTTACCCGTGCTGCCCAAACCTATACATGTAACAACATCTTACCCGTGCTGCCCAAACCTATACATGTAACAACATCTTACCCTTGCTGCCCAAACCTATACATGTAACAACATCTTACCCGTGCTGCCCAAACCTATACATGTAACAACATCTTACCCCTGCTGCCTAATCCATACATGTAACAACATCTTACCCTTGCTGCCCAAACCTATACATGTAACAACATCTTACCCGTGCTGCCTAATCCTATACATGTAACAACATCTTACCCCTGCTGCCTAATCCTATACATGTAACAACATCTTACCCTTGCTGCCCAAACCTATACATGTAACAACATCTTACCCCTGCTGCCTAATCCATACATGTAACAACATCTAACCCTTGCTGCCTAATCCATACATGTAACAACATCTTACCCCTGCTGCCTAATCCTATACATGTAACAACATCTTACCCTTGCTGCCTAATCCTATACATGTAACAACATCTTACCCCTGCTGCCTAATCCATACATGTAACAACATCTTACCCCTGGTGCCTAATCCTATACATGTAACAACATCTTACCCCTGCTGCCTATTCCTATACATGTAATAACATCTAACCCCTGCTGCCTAATCCATACATGTAACAACATCTAACCCCTGCTGCCTAATCCTATACATGTAACAACATCTAACCCCTGCTGCCTAATCCTATACATGTAACAACATCTAACCCCTGCTGCCTAATCCATACATGTAACAACATCTAACCCCTGCTGCCTATTCCTATACATGTAACAACATCTTACCCCTGCTGCCTAATCCATACATGTAACAACATCTAACCCTTGCTGCCTTATCCATACATGTAACAACATCTTACCCCTGCTGCCTAATCCCATACATGTAACAACATCTTACCCCTGCTGCCTATTCCTATACATGTAACAACATCTAACCCCTGCTGCCTAATCCTATACATGTAATAACATCTTAACCCTGCTGCCTAATCCTATACATGTAACAACATCTTACCCCTGCTGCCTAATCCTATACATATAACAACATCTTACCCCTGCTGCCTAATCCTATACATGTAACAACATCTTACCCCTGCTGCCTTATCCATACACGTAACAACATCTTACCCCTGCTGCCTAATCCATACATGTAACAACATCTTACCCCTGCTGCCTTATCCATACACGTAACAACATCTTACCCCTGCTGCCTAATCCATACATGTAACAACATTTTACCACTGCTGCATAATCCATACATGTAACAACATCTTACCCGTGCTGCCTAAACCTATACATGTAACAACATCTTACCCTTGCTGCCTAATCCTATACATGTAACAACATCTAATCCCTGCTGCCTAATCCATACATGTAACAACATCTTACCCCTGCTGCCTAATCCATACGTGTAACAACATCTAACTCCTGCTGCCTAATCCATACATGTAACAACATCTTACCCTTGCTGCCTAATCCTATACATGTAACAACATCTTACTCCTGCTGCCTAATCCATACATGTAACAACATCTTACCCCTGCTGCCTATTCCTATACATGTAACAACATCTTACCCCTGCTGCCTAATCGTATACATATAACAACATCTTACCCCTGCTGCCTAATCCTATACATTTAACAACATCTAACCCCTGCTGCCTAATCCTATACATATAACAACATCTTACCCCTGCTGCCTAATCATATACATGTAACAACATCTTACCCCTGCTGCCTAATCCTATACATATAACAACATCTTACCCCTGCTGCCTAATCCTATACACGTAACAACATCTTACCCCTGCTGCCTAATCCTATACATATAACAACATCTTACCCCTGCTGCCTACTCCTATACATGAAACAACATCTTACCCCTGCTGCCTAATCCTATACATGTAACAACATCTTACTCCTGCTGCCTAATCCTATACATGTAACAACATCTAACCCCTACTGCCTAATCCTATACATGTAACAACATCTAACCCCTGCTGCCTAATCCTATAAATATAACAACATCTTACCCTTGCTGCCTAATCCTATACATGTAACAACATCTTACCCCTGCTGCCTAATCCTATACATGTAACAACATCTTACCCCTGCTGCCTATTCCTATACATATAACAACATCTTACCCTCGCTGCCTTATCATATACATGTAACAACATCTCACCAGTGCTGCCTAATCCTATACATGTAACAACATCTTACCCCTGCTGCCTTATCCATACACGTAACAACATCTTACCCCTGCTGCCTAGTCCATACATGTAACAACATCTTACCCTTGCTGCCTAATCCATACATGTAACAACATCTTACCATTGCTGCCTTATCCATACATGTAACAACATCTTACCCCTGCTGCCTAATCCATACATGTAACAACATCTTATCCTTGCTGCCTAATCCATACATGTAACAACATCTTACCCTTGCTGCCTTATCATATACATGTAACAACATCTCACCAGTGCTGCCTTATCATATACATGTAACAACATCTCACCAGTGCTGCCTAATCCTATACATGTAACAACATCTTACCCCTGCTGCCTTATCCATACACGTAACAACATCTTACCCCTGCTGCCTAGTCCATACATGTAACAACATCTTACCCTTGCTGCCTAATCCATACATGTAACAACATCTTACCATTGCTGCCTTATCCATACATGTAACAACATCTTACCCCTGCTGCCTAGTCCATACACGTAACAACATCTTACCCCTGCTGCCTTATCCATACATGTAACAACATCTAACCCCTGCTGCCTAAACCTATACATGTAACAACATCTTACTCCTGCTGCCTAATCCATACATGTAACAACATCTTACAATTGCTGCCTAATCCATACATGTAACAACATCTTACCCTTGCTGTCTAAACCATACACGTAACAACATCTTACCCCTGCTTCCTAATCCATACATGTAACAACATCTTACCCTTGCTGCCTAATCCATACACGTAACAACATCTTACCCTTGCTGCCTAATCCATACATGTAACAACATCTTACCTTTGCTGCCTCATCCATACATGTAACAACATCTTACCCTGCTGCCTAATCCATACATGTAACAACATCTTACCCCTGCTGCCTAATCCTATACATGTAACAACATCTTACCCCTGCTGCCAAATCCTATACGTGTATATTAACATCTTACTCTTGCTGCCTAATCCATACATATAACAACATCTCATCCCTGCTGCCTAATCCATACATGTAACAACATCTTACCCCTGCTGCCTAATCCTATACATGTAACAACATCTTACCCCTGCTGCCTATTCCTATACATATAACAACATCTTACCCTCGCTGCCTTATCATATACATGTAACAACATCTCACCAGTGCTGCCTAATCCTATACATGTAACAACATCTTACCCCTGCTGCCTTATCCATACACGTAACAACATCTTACCCCTGCTGCCTAGTCCATACATGTAACAACATCTTACCCTTGCTGCCTAATCCATACATGTAACAACATCTTACCATTGCTGCCTTATCCATACATGTAACAACATCTAACCCCTGCTGCCTAATCCATACATGTAACAACATCTTATCCTTGCTGCCTAATCCATACATGTAACAACATCTTACCCTTGCTGCCTAATCCATACATGTAACAACATTTTACCCCTGCTGCCTAATCCTATACATGTAACAACATCTTACCACTGCTGCCTAATCCATACATGTAACAACATTTTACCCCTGCTGCCTAATCCTATACATGTAACAACATCTTACCACTGCTGCCTAATCCATACACGTAACAACATCTTACCCCTGCTGCCTTATCCATACATGTAACAACATCTAACCCCTGCTGCCTAAACCTATACATGTAACAACATCTTACTCCTGCTGCCTAATCCATACATGTAACAACATCTTACAATTGCTGCCTAATCCATACATGTAACAACATCTTACCCTTGCTGTCTAAACCATACACGTAACAACATCTTACCCCTGCTTCCTAATCCATACATGTAACAACATCTTACCCTTGCTGCCTAATCCATACACGTAACAACATCTTACCCTTGCTGCCTAATCCATACATGTAACAACATCTTACCTTTGCTGCCTAATCCATACATGTAACAACATCTTACCCCTGCTGCCTAATCCATACATGTAACAACATCTTACCCCTGCTGCCTAATCCTATACATGTAACAACATCTTACCCCTGCTGCCAAATCCTATACGTGTATATTAACATCTTACCCTTGCTGCCTAATCCATACATATAACAACATCTCATCCCTGCTGCCTAATCCATACATGTAACAACATCTTACCCCTGCTGCCTAATCCTATACATGTAACAACATCTTACCCGTGCTGCCTAATCCTATACATGTAACAACATCTTACCCCTGCTGCCTAATCCATACATGTAACAGCATCTTACTCTTGTTGCCTAATCCTATACATGTAACAACATCTTACCCCTGCTGTCTAATTCTATACATGTAACAACATCTTATCCCTGCTGCCTAATCCTGTACGTGTATATTAATGTCTTACCCTTGCTGCCTAATCCATACATGTAACAACATCTTACCCTTGCTGCCTTATCCATACATGTAACAACATCTTACCCCTGCTGCCTAATCCATACATGTAACAACATCTTACCCCTGCTGCCTTATCCTATACATGTAACAACATCTTACCCCTGCTGCCTAATCCTATACGTGTATATTAACATCTTACCCTTGCTGCCTAATCCTATACATTAATATAAGTGAAGGCTTCTTAAAACATTACCTCAGTTTTGAACTATCACAATTCGTGAAATATATCGCTTAAAGTGTCCATTATTTCCACATCTGTAAATATTCAGGATGGGGATTTTAGCTGAATAATAAATATGATGTCAGAGCTGATTACCAAGGTGATCATGTCACGTGATCTAATAAGTAAATAGTCACGAGTTTTATTTGAATTTAAGAATAGCTATTTGTGGCAGCGTGGTTCGGATACAAAATGCAGTTTATAATGACATTTGAGTTGTTTTGCTTTACTGTTCACATGGGTGTAAATATTATTTCGCTGGTTCTTTTCAAGTAAAAATAATTTATTTGGTTGCATGAGATTAAAAAACGGTCTAAATTCTTAGATACCAACTTTAAGTGTTTTTACCAGAAAAGTGTTTCTGCATTGATGTGTATGATCGTGTGAGATTTAAAATGTACCTCCTAGATAAAAAAAAAATGTCAAAGCATGGACATGTTTTATCCAATCAGATCGGTTTCCTTGTCTTGTTTGCATTTGAGAAACCCCTCAGGAAGTGCTCGGTTAGAGCTCTGTAAAACCGGCTTCATGTTGCTGCCAAGTCGGTCCCTATTGCCGACTGGCCGTTTCACGGCGGTAACTGCTGGGTTTGTTCTGTTTTATGACTCATAAAAGATTTATTCTTACTTCTACATTGCACCTAGGTCTTTGTCATATTTCCTTATCCTTATTGATCCTGCATTCTGACGTATTTAACATTGTATTTATACTGTTTATTAATATGTCTAATTTTATCTTTTAATACTGCATTTGATAAATACATCGTATTTGGCGAATTCTGAATCAATAAGGCCTTTTTTATCTTAAACAACTTGAATTCAATGAAACTTTATCTTTTTCAACAATCTCAATGTAAACAGCGTTATTTGAACAGATACTTGAAACTTTTTAAAAACATTTACAGAGTTTGTACATAAATATTGATGATAGGGTATGTTGTAAATGCCCAAAACAGTTTACCATGCATTGTTCTATGTATTTGTTCTATGCATTATAGCAGTCAGTCTGAGAGCAACTTTGTCTGCAAGTAAGACATTTACATTCTCTGAAAAGAAACATATGTATCAGTGAAATGCACTGCACGCGAAGCAATATATAAAATTGTTTTCTGTGGCATATGGCTCATTTTATTTCCAAGAATCAGATATTCTTAACAAAAGCTATTCAAGGTTTATGTCAGATACGCAATTGAACGGAAAATCGCAGATTGTAAATAAATTGTTTGTTTATTGGGATATCGTCCCACTACTGCAAATATAGTGTTTGTTTATTGGGTGTATTATCCCACCACTGCAAATATATAGTTTGTTTATCGGGATATCGTCCCACCACTGCAAACAAAGTGTTTGTTTATTGGGTGTATCGTCCCACCACTGCAAATATATTGTTTGTTTATTAGGTGTAAATATATTGTTTGTTTATTAGGTGTATCGTCCCTCCACTGCAAATATAGTGTTTGTTTATTGGGTGTATTATCCCACCACCGCAAATATAGTGTTTGTTCATTTGGTGTATCGTCCTACCACTGCAAATAAATTGTTTGTTTATTTGGTGTGTCGTCCCACCACCGCAAATATAGTGTTTGTTCATTTGGTGTATCGTCCCACCACTGCAAATAAATTGTTTGTTTATTGGGTGTGTCGTCCCACCACCGCAAATATTGTGTTTGTTCATTTGGTGTATCGTCCCACCACTGCAAATAAATTGTTTGTTTATTGGGTGTATCCTCCCACCACTCCAAATATTGTGTTTGTTTATTGTGTGTATCGTCCCACCACTGCAAATAAATTGTTTGTTTATTGGGTGTATCGTCCCACCACTGCAAATTTAGTGTCTGTTTATTGGGTGTATTGTCCCACCACTGCAAATTTAGTGTTTGTTTATTGGGTGTATTGGTTTTAAGTTGCTTTTGTTTGTTTTTTAAGTAAATACCAACTATTGACTATATGGTTAAACGATAATGTTAGAAGTGAGGTCAATAAACATTCATATTGGGACCGTAGATCAAAGTATTTCGACACAGAAATCTGGCTTATGTTTACTGTTGCTAACTAACTTTCAGAATCATGTCATACCTGTAGTTGATTTGTTACAATGTTTATGGCAGGTCTTGATGGATTGTGTAATTTTGCTTAGAATAGGGTTAATCAAAGAGTGAGAAAAATAAAGCAAACGATATCGTATCTTGTGCGAGAAGTATTAAACGGAAATACATTTCTTGTGGAATCAAAATACGCCATAATGGGTGCAGATGTCCTTTTTATCTTTTTATGACATCTTGCATTTTCGAATCCACTTTAATTTATTTGTTACTTTAGTTAACCAAATTTATAAAGATAACTTTCGCATGAAAATGTGTTTAGGTATATGTGCGTACTCTCAACGTTTATATAGATCAAGAGCAGTCACATTTTTATGCATACATGTATGTGATATTTTCATAGGGGGCGGCGCCGGACCGTGTTAGCAAATGTTGTCCGTCTCACAAAAGTATCTCCCTTTTGCTCAAAATAAAGCTGGAGCGTTTTGGTCTTCGTTTATTGAAAAAATACATTTTTGAACGAGCAGCACTGTGTGTATATGTACCTGGTTATCTTATAGTATCTCCATTGTATTTTATATTTAAGGCAAAATACGTTCATGAGTAGGACTGAACTACATGTAAGCTTGTAACAAGTCCCTTGGCCTCATCGCAGTTCGGCAGAATCATACGGTATGAAATGTTGCCTCAGGGCAACATTCGTCTTTTCATTCCGATCATACATTATGCCAGTTTACTGAAATGATATAAAACAATGTCAATAAATCTATTTTTACAGAACAGAACATATTTTTTATTGATCAGATTTGTACACAACGTACATCATCTTGTCAAATTCATCATACACATATAAATGTTCCACGTGGTTTGCAAAAGTTGTAATATATTGATATAACTTTTTATATTGGAATATACTTTCTGTTTAATGATTGTATATACGCATATATTCACATAATGTGTTTTGTACAAGACTTGTCTACATATTTTATGCATACACATGTGTACCATTATATAAACTTACTTATATTTATTGACTGAGTATTTGTCATTATCCTTTTCATAGAATAACAAATAGTACAAATTATTAGTAGTACTTCATATCAACAAAGCGTAGCATATATTGGTAAGGGGAATGGACATTAGTATATTTTATCTTTTCTTATGAGAACTAGCATCAAAATAAAGTCACAATATTCATTTCACACTCCATTCAGGTATATTATTAAACACAAATACACATAAAATACATCACAAGAAGAAATAGTTTTCATAGATGTTTTCATAGATATAAGGAAATATCAATTTCAATGGAACAAGATTAATGCATTATAGTGTCAATGCATTGTCTTACAGACAAAGCTTCCTTTATATAATTAGACAATCGTAGCATAACTTTCTTATTTAGTGAGCTTAATAGTTTAAAAAATTTAAACATAGATGGTCTTTTAAAATAATAACTACTTATATATTTTGATCTTAGATCACGATAGCATGGGCAAATCAAAACAAAATGGTACTCATCTTCCAGATCATTCGAGTTACAGCATAAACAAAATCTCTGTCTCCTTTCTCTATAATTTCTGTTATATCTACCAGTTTGCATTCTTACAGGTAAAACAGATAATCTAAGTCTACTTATATATATTCTAGCTGTAGGCGTCAAATTGTTAAGATATGGCTCATATTGAAGATTATATTTTATAAATTTATAATTAATAAGGACAGAATTGTTTGTAATGTTTGCTTGCCATTCTTGGGTATAAATATCTATGATCCTTTGTTTAAAGGCCTTAATAAACTGCTTGGTATTGACGCTACATATATTTGAGTTTATAAAAACGTAACCAAATCCATGCTCAAATAATAGTCGTTTTACATTGTACATCCAGTTTTTAGATCCCCTACTGCAGAGTTCCAAGCTTTCTTTATACGTCTCTCTAATAAATGAGTTATCTGTTTGTATTACTTTAAGCCAATACTTAATAATTCTTACATATCTATTAACAAAGATCGGATATCTACCCAGTTCTCCGTATACTCCCGCTGAAATTGTTGTTTAGTTTAACATGTAATATACGTTTACAGAATTTCAGGTGTATACGTTCCAATTCTTTAGACTTGGTATATCCCCAAATGTCACACGCATACCCTAAAATGGAAACAACAAAGGCATCAAATAATTCAAGCTTAGTTTTAGGGGATATATCAAATTCCCTACTATTGTACCATAACACATTCATGGCTTTAGTTGCCTTTCCAGCCAAATACTCTTGGTTTACCATAAAATTTCCATTGTAATTAAAAATTTAACCTAAATAATTAAAATTATTTACGACTTCCAGCGGTTCAGTATTATATGTCCATTGTTCGTAATTTAGTACACTTCCTCTTTTTCTAAATACTACAATTTTTGACTTATCTGTATTAACGCTGAGACCCCAAGTATTACAGTAATCATATAGCCGATCCAGACTATTCTGTAATTCTTCAAGAGTATTTGCAAGAGCAACCATATCATCAGCAAACAGGAGAAGTTTAACCATTATATCTTTAACTTTTATTTCTTTATAACTATCATTCTTCAGATAGTTCTCAAGATCTTCAACAAAGAGTGAAAACATGATCGGTGATAACACTTCCCCTTGACGTAAACCGATTGCGTATTCAAAGAATTCTGAATACTCATTACATGATTTAACACACGACTGAACCTTCTTATACATAACTCTGACAACATTAAGGAATTTACCCTTTATTCCCAAGTTAAATAATTTTAACCATAAGGCATTTCTATTGATAGGCCTTTACAAAATCCAAACTGTGAATCTGGTAAAAGTTTATGTTCGTCACAGATCTTACTTATTCTCTTATTAAGTATTGTTGTAAATAGCTTAGAAAAACAACTGACTAATGTTATGCCCCTATAATCTTCCACACTAGATTTATCCCCCTTTTTATGTACAGGGGCTATAACTCCTTTAGTCCATGACTCAGGAAAATATCCAGATTTTAAGACAGCGTTAAATATATCAGCAATATGTGAGGATAATATATCAATACCTTCAATAAAATACTCATTGAGAAGATAGTCGTTTCCATGTGCTTTTCCTCGTTTCAAACATTTAACTGCAGATGTTAGTTCCTGTACTGTGATTGATTCATCTAGCGATGGAAAGACTTGATCATCGCTCCTAAAAGTGTGTATATATATAAAACTGTCAGCGTCAGTATTACCGGAATCAGGAATATCACTACTTAAATTTTGGAAATAGTTCTTAAAATCCTTTAATGAAATGTCTGTTTGTTGTTTGTTAGCTGTTTTAAAATACTTCCAGAATTTCTTAGGATTGGAGCTTTTTAGCTTTTCTACATCCTTTGCTTTTTGTAATTTATATTTATATTTTTTTCTTCTTAACAATATTTTTATATGTACTTTTTTCTCACAAAAAAAGTAGTCTGCTTTCTTTATCTTTGTATCTATTATATGTATATTATGCATCCATGTATTGCTTCCTAGCTATTATACATTCATTATCATACCATTCTTTGTCGTTAATATTTCTATCATTAAAATGTACAGTGTTATGTATATATTTTTCATTAAACAACAGAGGATTTGCAACATCACATAAAACGCTTTCAAAGTTTGTGATTGCAGTATTTACATCTTCCCTACTAAATTCAGAATCTAAGGATATCTTAGAAACAATCTGGTTTAATTTTGGAAGGTTTATTATGAGTCCAGACCTTAACTGGTTCCGTAAAACATCGTTCCATTTAATATATGAATATTGTATTTAAGTATTCGGTTTGGAAATGTCATAACACATCAAGGAGAAATGTAATGGAGTATGATCACTCCATTCATTAATTGATCCAATAGTAAATTTACTTATAAATTTGAAATCATTTTCAGAAGTTAGCAGATAGTCTATAACAGATGACCCGTTCTTTGACACATACGTAAACCCGTCTGTGTTGCCAATACGGCCATTCACTATACATGTACGTGTACAGGTGGCCTTACACAGGTCTAGTAGTTTAGTCCCATGGCTATTACACGAACGGTCAAGTGAGGCCCGGCACATGTGCTTATCAGGAACATAGTCGGCGTCATCAATTTGGAAGTTACTTACATCAGATTACTTAAAATCATATTTATTTCCAACTCTACTGTTTAGATCGCCTACAACATATACTGTACCCAGATTGCCAAAATGAGTAATGTCATTTTCCAAACACAGGAAGAGATCAACATCCATCACACTGTAAGCTGGGGAATCTTGTCCCCATATATATGCACCACAAATGTATACATCTTCTTCTAACTTGAAGAAGTTATGGTCCAATTTAATCCAGATAAGAGTATCATACAGATTTTGAACAATTGATATACCTCTTTGTAAAGCTTCTCTGTAGTATAATGCAGTACCACCACTATGCCTTCTAGCTACCCTGTTCTTAAATTTTCTATAAAAGTTATGACAAACATAACCATTAAGAGTAAGATCACTTTCACTATAAGCCCATGTTTCGTACATAAATCATATATCACTATAAGATATCACATTTACAAAATTCGAACTTTCCCTTTTACATTTACTAAGCCCATTAACGTTCCAAGATGTTACTTTCAGCTCACTCCCCTCAAATTCCTACCCTCTCACCGGTTTACACGGCGATTACATTACGCCGATATAACAAACTAACATCGGTTTATCGTGCCCACTCATTGTCTTTCGTCTTCAAGAAAATAGCCAGAGAACACGATTTACAAATTGAAGACAGAGAATAATAAATCTGGCGTTCTGACAATTATTTGATAATGCCAGATAGGAACAAAAACGCTGAAATGTTTTTCTTTGCAAATACAACGCAGAGACCTGTAATGCTTATATTAACGACTTAGCGACGTCAGACAATTTTGGTAGGTAAAGACAACACATGTCTGTGTAGAACCACCTCCGCACCTCATTGGAAGACACCCACGCATTAATCTGAAATGTTCCTGCAAGAAAAAGATTATTATTTACCAGCAAAACAATGCCAGTGTATATTATTATAGAAGCACCGCCAACGTCGAGATGTTTTGACATTTGCATTTGTCACATTAAGTTGTCACATGATCGAGAAACACTAACAGTCTGTGTCACATGACTGGCATACCAATAAAACTGCAGTTCATACTTTTAAAACTTGTATTTGTATTCATGTAGCTTTTCTATATACAAAACTTGCATTTGTATTGATTTAATACTGTCCCTGTATACGAAACTTTCATTTGTATTCATTTAACAACTATTGCTCTATACAGAACTTGCATTTGTATTCATTAAATGACTATTGCTCTATACAAAACTTGCATTTGTATTCATTTAATAACTATTGCTCTATACAGAACTTGCATTTGTATTCATTAAATGACTATTGCTCTATACAAAACTTGCATATGTATTCATTTAATAACTATTGCTCTATACAGAACTTGCATTTGTATTCATTTAATAACTATTGCTCTATACAAAACTTGCATTTGTATTCATTTAATAACTATTGCTCTATACAAAACTTGCATTTGTATTCATTTAATAACTATTGCTCTATACAGAACTTGCATTTGTATTTATTAAATGACTATTGCTCTATACAAAAATTGCATTTGTATTCACTTAATAAGTATTGCTGTATACATTTTTATCGTTCGTCCTTTATAACAACCTACTTTATTTCTGATGCAAACAACGTTGAGTTTGAGTCTTTAATCTCAGTCACTACCATGTTCATTTACATGTACGTGGAGAAATTTTAAATATAGTTTTAAATGGTATAAGCAGAAACAATCAAAATGATACAATGGCTTACATATTCACGTATTTTATTATTCATTTGTTACATTTCCGTTCATTGTCTATAACGCTGATGGCTTAAACTTTTTGCAAATTTGTTTTAGCAGCCTAAAACTTCTTATGACTCAAATCAAATTGATCGAAATAGTGTTCTATTGGATAAGAAAGATTAACAGATACACACTTTAGAATGATATCAAGGCCAATAGTGCATCCTCTGAACTACTTTATCATTTAAACCGCAACTAAGAACTCCAATTTGAAAATGCTATATTAGTATGTATTAATGTTCAGTGAAAACAGTAACGATTAATGTAGACCAAAAAGTTACAAATAAGCTTCATGACAGAACATTGTCTACCACAGCTGCTATGGGGATTTTATAAAATTATAAGATGAAAGTAAACAAAGCAAAGTGATCATATGTCCTTGTCATAATAACAAGTTTGCGTGGCTTTTATATAAACTTAAAAATATATATTTCGCTTTACAGATTTAATATTTGTATTCATTTTATATCGCTTTGATAGAGTGTCAATCTTACCGTAGTTGCACAGACCTTAATCGTGAAGCATTGAGTTAAGCCGATGATGAAGTCCTTAGATATCAAATCGTATGACAGACGTTATAAACTGTGATAGATTAATTAAACTGTCATAAGAACGTTTACACCGGTCGATGTGACCTGTCAATCATAGTATTATTATTCTTTATTGCGCAGCTGACTGTCAAACGTAACAATAATTTTTTTTGCAACTCGAGGTTCTGAAGGAAATTAATGACCAGGGGCACGTGCTGGTGACAATAGTTTAGACAAGACGAGATTAATTGAGCAGATATAACAAACATCATAGTCGCCCAAATGCTAGAGACTATTTAGACGCTACAATTTGACTTCACGACTATCTCAAACCTTCTTTTGTGGTTAGTGCTGAAGTCTTCTCGAACATTAGGATGGCGATCTATTATCACGCAAAGCATTACTATTCAAAATATGCAGAAGTAATAAGTAAATACTCATGTTTTCAAGATGTTCCATTTGTAGTCCTACAAATATTTTCTAGCTATCCGATTACATTTACTGTTAATTTTTGAAATAAAACTTATATAACGACGTTATGTAATCGTTAATATAAAGCTCGCCGACTGAATAATTGCTTTCTAATATTTAACATAATGGGTACATTTGATATTACTTAAGATAGTTTTGTTATCAAGCTTTTAGATAATGGCTATGTTAGAGAAGTCAAAGGGCTAATCGTTGATGTATTTAGGTGATTGCTTACATAAGTTTCATTGAAGGGCTGATCGGCTATGTATTTAAGTAGATATTTTGATTAAGTCACGCATTTACGAGTAATTAAAGTGGTATACCGACGGACCTGTTCTTTTGGCTGGCATTGCACATAGGATATCGTCCATTATTTAGGACAAACTATTAAGATAAAGTAAAAGTATACTTTTGATGAACATATGTTTACTTTTAAGTTGTGATTTTCTTTTCACAGTACAACTACCAAACATATTTTTAAATTATTTGTCAATGGAGATTTAAATTTTCAAGTGAATATCCACACAAAGCAAATGTTTTTCTGCTAATCGTAAACTTAATGTACATGAATATTATCTATGCCCAATAAATATGAATTGCATCACAACTGTCTTAGACATATTTAAAATCTAGTTTAAAGATTGTTTAAAAAATAGTTAAATCATAAAATCAAAGCGTAAATTATATTTACGGTCATTATAATTTTGCTTATTTAAGTTACAGCCGGCGAAATGACCGTATGTGTTTTCTGTCTTAAAATACTTTGTTGTAAGTAACGTAAAGAAAGAGAACTGGATTTTCTTAACATAATCACTGTTCTGATGATTAAAAATGGAAATCATAAACAATCAAGGATGATTAATGGAAGCCCTCTAATGACTGACATTAAAGACCTCGCGATTACAATAGAGAGATAGATAATGTTCATGTTATCATAAGTTGTTGTCAAAATCCCATTTCGCGAATACACAATCTTTAAAATCATGTTTATTATCATGTACAGTGCGACTTTCTTTCTTATTTGTCTTTTAGTTAAAAGGGTCTTTGTTTTGTAACTTCAAAAAGTAACAATAAACTTATACCGGTAATCATTGCTGACATAATATCAGCAGAGGATTAGATAAGTTATTATCGTAGTTAATTGAAAGTTCATTTTGAAATACTAAATGCGCATATAAGACGGTATTAAAATATTTCAAAAAATACTTTACAGTTCAACTGTTGTTAAATTTCAAAGTAACCCACACAACATAGAAATTGTAAGTTAATTCAGAATGGGGGCTATTGTTAATTGAAAATTAGACCACACAGTGCAGGGTCTTCATTAACAGATTGTCCTGAACATATTTTTATGACACCATCTGTTCAATAAAATATAAAACGTATATAATGTAATTATAATTGCGACCAAAGTAAATAATACAATAGCAGTTACTTTCCCTTTCTGTAAATAAATATAAATGTAAGCTGTTAAATAATAAATTCTTTTTTACACAATGATGGTTTGACGCGAACGTTTTTCTATCCCAACGATACGGCAGGTTATACAGCTGAAGGAACTGTTCTCTATGAAAAAATGGGAATGGGAATGGAATTAATATGTTAATGCAAAATTATTTGATACAGCTTTATAGAGTTTCAAATTTTATTGAGAATTTCTAACGAGATAAAAGCTCTTAAAACGCAGGGAACATATAATTTATCTCTACTAAGCTAATCTAAAGCAAAATGTCTATGGTTTAGCTTATTTTAATTGAATAAATTACAGTTTACGATTGTGCTTATTTAATAAATTTCTCAAGTACGTTTTATATCAAACAATTTCTTGGTAATTGGAGTAAATATAATTAAAAAATAATTTTAAACAATTAAATGCAACAATGATTCGCATGTGATCCATCGTAAATAATCGGTTTCTCGAGGTCGACATTAATCGACAACAATTCAGTGTGTGTAACTTGTATATTCTTAAATTACAATTTGAGCGAGTCGATTGCGCCTGGTGTTTGTCGGCAATTGCCACTTAACCGTCATGGGCAATATCCTCTAGGTGGCTAATAAGGTCTTAAGTCGTGTCGATTGAGTTTATTTTTAAGTTTCGAAAATAGTATTTACATTTGATTTTAGATCCTTTCTGTAGGTTACATAAAACTGCATTTTAAAAATTAAAGACAAAAAAAAAAATGTAGAGTTTTGCAGGATTAAGAATATAGAGAAGGGCAAATATAAACTTGCAAACCAAATTCATTGTTGTGAATGAGCGACTTTTTACATGTATAACCTGTGATGAATATTATTAAAAATAACAAAATATCTGCTGTGCATAAATGCTTCTTTCTACAAATTCTACGAGCCGTCAACACGACAGAAAAATAAAAAAAAAAAGCGTCCATAGCAGTTGTAAAAAGCAGCGTAGATGAAGGTGTGTTGATATGAATTTAGGTTCTCAATTAATAATAATAATTTTTAGGACATATTCTTCCCCAACTCGATATTGATGGATAATACAGCAGATATTGGGAGTAATCTAAAGCCGCGTCTAAAGTCACTTTGCGACTTCTTCAAAAGACAAAGATATGGTGTACATTATAGTGTACACACTACCTATGTTTCTTATACAACGGTTATGAATGAAGTAAATAATAATATAAATATTGTTCATGAATGTTCAAACGTAATAAGTGCGATCTTATGGAATATTTGTTATCTTTTATCCACCGACACAACTATTGTCGATTATGCGACGTTGTATAATACTTATAATTGGTGGAGAAGTCCTGGACTTATATCTGGGGAAAACGACCGTCGTACAGTAGGTCAGCTAGTAGATCTCCACAACATGAATGTCATCACACCGAATAGGATGAGGAAAAAAGTAATAAACAAAGCAAACATCATCTGTCCATTGAATCCATTCATCGAATGTTCTGTACTACAAAAATACACAAAGGAAATACCCTATTGCGACCTGAATAAGATTATTCAGGATCCTTTTCAATGTGTAAGCATATCTTCTAGACTATTAATCGGGTCATCGGAAGACTGTGTAAAAATTCCAAATACTTGGTACAGACCATAGACACAGTCCTAGTAGATCAAAAGGACAACTGCGCCCCACAGAATGTAGCGTCACTGTTCCCCAACACTTATTTAGATAAGCCATTATCAGTAATAAAATAAATGTTAAAATCAGACCAGATACAAAAGAAAAGAACACCTAAATCAGTAAATGTTATCAGGAAGTTGTTTGAAATCACAATAACGACATATTTGCTGAGTAGAGACGGTATCTATCAACAAAAGGTTGGCACAGTATCCCCTATAGTGGCTAACAGTTATATGGCGTGGCTGAAGCAGAAGCGAATGTTCACCTATCTTGCAAACCACAGTTTTGGAAAAGAGAGGTGTGTGACATATTGTAAAAAATCTATAAGATTCAATTATAGCACCTAACAGATCATCCCAACACTATAGATGCCACAGACTGTATCAAGTTTACCCGCTAAGAGGCAAGCAACGGAACTATTCCTATTTTTCATATTTTAAATAGTCTCATTATCAGAAAATGTATGGGTTGTGCAATTGGCTAATATGAAAACGACCCACCCTGATCAATATCTGCATTTCATTACAGCACATCATAATATACCACAAACAGGGAGTTATCAGAATTTTCTTAGATTGTTCTGACAATATCGTGACAGAAAGCAGGTAATTGTTCACATACGACAGGCACGACAAAAATATGGTTATCCCATGTTTGCATTTTAGAAAGTAAAGAGACAGAACAAACCGAATTAGAAGAAAAGTAATAACGCTTGAAGAAAGGCAAAGAATAAAAATCACAATGTTTAATGTCCTGCCATAGATCAAGCGATTTACAAATATTATGTTTTGAGTAATGAAGAAACATCACATGATAACATCTGTAAAACCACTCAACACCCTTCGTAACAAACCTGGACAACCTAAAGACAAAATAGAGACAAACATGAAATAGGAAATTGTTTATAAAATACTATACAAAAAATGTAATCAAGTATTAATTGGAGATATAGGTATGACGTTAGAAATACGGAATTCATATGAATATGTCGAACAGCATATGCGGGCACCTTTTAGCAAAGCCATTAATAAAGAATAATTAACATATTACAACAAAATGTGCTATGAAGGATCATGATAACATTTGGACGCTATCCTTTATATATTACTCGTTTTGTGATAATTATTGAGTACTGCTGTAAAATAATACATGTAAATATAATTACTGTTATATTGTATGAACAAGGTGTGAAAGATTGTTTAAATGGTTGCAAAAACTGGGTTTACAATGTAAAAACCTTATTAGACAGGTATGGTTTTTCAGAAGTGTTTCAGAATCAAAATTCAATTAATAAAAAACATTCCCTCTGATATTTAAACAACGTATTATTGACACTTTTACACAAGAATGGTATGGCTTATTGAATAGTAATAATGTATTAGATTTTTATAAGAATATAAAGGACATGCCAAGCTACGAACCATACTTGGATATTTTACCTAATGATCTAAGACATTTTATTGCAAAAATGAGAATTTCTGCACATTCTCTAAGAATTCACACTGAACGATTTTCAAGAAATCCTTTATCTAGAGAAAGAAGATACTGTTTGTTATGTAATAACAGAGACATTGAAGATGTCTTTCATTTTATTTGTATATGCCCAGTATACACTGATTTAAGAAAAAAATGCCTCAACTCAACTTTGTATAATAGACCGTCTGTATATAAAATGTGTTAATAATGCATAAAGTTCATTCTCTAATGTTGTTTCTTTTATCCTTTTATAATCCAACAATCACATAAAAAGCTTAATATATTGACTTTATTATTTCCTTGCTTTCATATTAATAACTAAACCGGATACTATATTTGTATATTTTATGTATAATACGATGATGTACATGAGTACAAATCTGAATAAAAATATGTTCTGTTCTGTTCTGTTTAATCACAAACATGACTGGGAGGGAGTCCCTGTAATTGGCAGAGGAGGTGTCAAAATACTATGTCGAAAAAGCAATCTGCATCACGAATACCACGGCCATGAAGCGGGATAAGGGAGCCCGACTACTTTCAAAGGTGTATTACCAAATGAGTCACTCTGACAATGAACACAGTGGTGGTTATGTCTCATGTAAAAATTTAGTTATTGTATTTAAATAATGTTTAAAGTTAGTTGCAACGTGCCATCCACCTAAACTTGATGTTTCAAAAAACTATGCATCTGGGAAACAAAAGCCATTTATTTAAAAAGACATAAATTAATATTTAATATTTGATTTATTATTGAGTCCATTTGACATCACTTAAGAGATCATCGACATAAAGCTTCCAGATAATGGTTACATTAGTTTCTTCAAAAAGCTACTCGTCTTTGTATTAAATTGGCAACTGTGACAAAGCCGATTTGCCTTTTTTCTATCAGCTGGCTTAAGAGTATGCTCTATTATTGGTAACATATGCTGTTACAATGTGTTTTTAAGGAATTTAACAGATTTGAATTTATATTACTTTTAAAAATTAGGATAACTACTATTTACTGCATATCTATATAATGTTTATAAACTCAGCAAGCATTTACGGGTTTACGTTTTTTGAATAACACATTTAATTTACATTAAATATTTTGGACATTTTTACATTCATTACAACGATTTTTAGGCAATCTCAACAAAAGCGTTTAGTAAAACTGTAAACTACACATACATATTGTTACAGTATCAATTATTTACATTATACGCCCCGCTCCTCCCGCAAAGTTACTGCAGTCGCTTTTTGGTTTAAAATGAGATGTAAGAATATCTTTTAAAGTGTTGGATGTTTTAACATTATCTTTTGTTTTGTTTAAACGGTGAAAGGAATAATAAACTGTCATGGGGTGTTAATAGAAGCAATCACACTTGTGATAATTAGGACATTGCGATTACAGTAAAGAGACAAATAATTATAATTCTTATATAACGCCTGATGCAAAAATGATATAACCTGAATACACAATGTTTAAAACTTAATACATGTAACAATCGCCTTTTCTTTCAGCAGAAATTGCTTTGTCTAGGCATTCAGCCAAGTATCTGCAGGGCGAACAATAAACCACTACCCGCATTTGGCATTATTTCAGCACAGGATTAGCGAATTTATGAATGTAGCTAATTGTAGCTAGTTAGTCCGTTGGCGAAACTAACTGCATATACAAAATAGCAACACTTTTCTTTTTTTTAAACCAGTGCTATATTTCAGAGCATTTGACCAAACTTGTTTGTTAATTCAAAATGCCGGCTTTGTTGAATCCCAAATTAGAAGTGCACGATAGGCATGATGAGTTTGTATCGGGCATTCACATTAATTTGTATTTTAAGGATAACAGTAACAACACTATAGCAGCTCCTCTTGGAAGGGAAAAGCAAGTTAAGTGAAAAACATACACTACTTCTTGCGGCTTGTATCGTGAATTCCCTCGGGAAGATAGGATGAAGGCATAACGAATGCTAGAAAGCTGATAAACAAGCCATGATTAATATCATTATTGCATCGTAATATCAAGGACAAGAGGATAAACGAGATTTATAGTTCCTTATTATGATACATCTCCTGTGTATTTAGCTGGGAATATACCCACTAGGAAACATTAAACGAAATTACAGGTATTTAATGGACGTCAGTACAGACATGTTTTCGTCGTAAACTGTAGCAAATTCACAAAACAGAAGTCAAATGAACACTTTAACAATTAAACTTAAATAAATACCGAATATGTATTTAGGTATCAGGTTCACTCGTTGTTCTCGTTCAACAATATTAAAGAAAACAAAAAACAGCAGTATTTTATGGTTGAAAATATAAAGTGAAAAACCCTTGTCAATAGGTATTTGATAACAGACCCTTGACAGGCCTTGCTATACGATAAGGCGATTTCTATAATTAACACTTCAGTATTATTCAATATTATAGTCATTAAAATCTACCCAAACGAAAATCATCATTGTCTTTTTTATTCTGAAAGTTGATATTAAAATACCTCTTCGGTTGAGATCCCCACAAACCAGCGAGTGGATGTATTCTAAAAAAGGTTGTGAAAATGAATAGGTGGACAGGTTTTAACCAAAATAGAACAGACGTCACATCGATTTATCTTGATATACATGATATTAAATCTAATATAATCTGCATAAAAATATAGCTGACATTTATGAATACAACAACAAGATTGTCACAGTTAGGAATATTCAAGAAAGTCACCGATGAAGTCGAGACGTATATCTATCTGTGATATTAATTAGTCAAATATGTTTCGTAAAAACTTGTACGCGATATTTTTATTTGCTCTTAGATAACAGCAAACTGTTACATAAAACGAAAAGGAAGTTTTTGTAATGAAATGAAACGTTTACCAACTCAATGACGTCATTGCGCCACAGTATGCAATATTAAATTCTGTATAGGCCAAGGAACCCCCTATTGTCAAACTGTTCACCTCATAGTGTTCTGGTTATTTGCAACAATCGTCTGGTCTATTACTGACGTTATATGCAAATAGCCACTGACTATAAACATATTAATCTGTCGAGAACATTTATTACTACATAGTAAATGACTACCTTTTATCAGAAAAGACAAAGTACACAGCCAGACAAATTCATAAAATTTTACATAAATAAATAATTTGTGTTAGTGTGTATTAAACCCTAATTTGCTTGTTACGCAATATATATGTATGAAAATAATTTCATAATATTTCACATCATATTTGTATTTATTATTACAAGCGCATATTGGTTTATTCTTATTAGCTATTTTTCCATTTCATAACATATAAAGAAAGGTTATTTATTCTTTTGTAATGTTTAAAACATACTTTCGTTATAAGGAGCATCATTATGGTAGACTTTTTTTCTTACGTCTGTAAATATATTCCTGCCGTTAAAAATTAATACGATTTTAATAAGTTTGCAAAGTTTCTTGAACAAAGTGCACTTTTAGTGACCCCAACGATAGATTAAAACTATCACAAAATTAACAACTATAGCTACAATACCACCAATAACCCATCCATAGAATTTTTAAGTAAATGCAGTTAATGTACGTAATCAACTCAAGACGTGTCTGGTAATGTGTTAAGTGATACTGCTACATATAGTTCCAATTTTATTGAGATTTTCTTATGAGATAAAAGCTCTTAAAATGCAGGGAGCAAATAGTTATGTCTCCATTTTGCACATCTAAAACAGAAGCTTATTTTAACAAATTGTCCAATTAAGTTTTATATAAACATTTTTTTGAAAATCGAAATAAATAAAAGTAACTAAAACAAAAAACACAATTAGATAAAGCAATAGTTTGCACGCCATTTATCGTAAACTATACCGACGTCGATATTTATCGGCAACAATGTAATTTGTGTTACTTATATACTCTTTAATAACAGAGAGTCGATCGCTGCCGCTATTGATCCGCGGCATTTCCGGTAACAACCGCCCTGGGCAATATCCTTTATGTGGCCTATGTCAACTTAAGTCGTAGTCGATGGATGTTGCTTTTAAATGTGATACTTTTGAACTCAAATGAAATACCGCGCGAAAGGGAAAATGTTGTCATGTGTTTAAAGGTACAGTTCATAAAAATACATAACGATTTAATTCATTTGATCAACAACACCTTTCGATGAATAATCTGTTATGTGCATGTAAATTCACACCGTGTTCAATACCAGCGAACGTATTGTTATTTAAAAAACAATTTCAACAGGGAGTATTGACGTTTTATTTAAACTAATACAATATTTTTAACATGCATCTGTTTTATTACAGTCAGATTTCAAAGTCAAGAAGAAATAACTCTACTGATCACATTATTAAAGATTAGATATTACAGGTATGTTGTGTTTTCCGACCATCCATATATTAAATCATGACACAGTTTTCTATTGAGATGATCAATTAATTTTTTTTTGTAAATTTTTCATTTATTTTGTCGGAGAAATTCGTGCAATGTCTTGCTTAGAATGTGATTATGTTGTCATTATAGTTTCTCTGGACACTAATATTAGGAATATTGAACTATACCAAGTTTAGAAAAGATTTTCAATCTGCATATATGGGATGGCACTTATTCTTGCACTAGTAGGTATGGCGGTAGCTAGTCATACTTAATTGTCTTGTCTCACTGGTTTGGTAACCTTTTGCAGTGCAAAACATTTTTACGTCGGTCTTTTTGAATCGATGGATGGCTTGAAGCAGTGGAAATTAATTTTCTCAACAGACACATCCAAAGCAGTTTTGATCACTTTGACGGTCTTAAAATATCTATGTTGTCATTTGATTCATTCTATATGGATTGTTACATGTGTTGCCTTTGATGGGCACATGACTTTGGTTCCTCAATTCCTTCTTCCCCTTCTTCCCATGAACAATATCCTAATATCATTTACATTTTCTTTGGTAATCTTTCCATCATTTAGTTTACAATCAGTGAGTTTGTGTAGCTTTTCTAAGGAAAGCAATACTTCTCTTTTAATTATTTATCAAAGAAAGCATCAGTGCTTAGGCATTTTTATTAACGTAGATCAGTTTTTATCCCCATTGCTTGCATCTGAGAAACCACCTCAGGAAGTGCGAGATTAGAGCTCGTAAAAACGGGTTAAGCACCCTATTCTGTCACTTTTGCTGAGTGTCCGTTCCAAGGCGGCAACTGTTGGGTTTGCTCGTTTTGTTAAATTACTTATCACAGAGTTTTTATTACTTTTACATTTGGCTTACATGTGAATTCCTTTGTCCTGTGCTTTTACCAGTTTTGGTATATGTTGCAATGCTCATAGTACTGTTCATGTACTTTTATTAAACTCTCCTCAATCTCCACCAAAGAAGGTAATTGAATTGTCTATTTAAGTATGAATATTTTAAAGCCACAAATCAACAGACATTTAAAATAAAATAAAAATATATATTCCGCTTTCTGTAAATGTTTTGCCACAAGCCGGGCTTATATTGATTATACTTGATTGATCAATAAGCCAGTTATATCTTACACAGATAAGCATTATCACATGACCAAAAGGCACCATCTTACTGTGGAATTCATATTATAAAACTTTTATTCTCGTTAGAATGTTTTAACATATCAGTACTGTGTCTACTTTAACACAAACATGTAATGTTTTGTTTTGATAAAAAATAATTCGCTGCAACATGCATATTCGAACCCACGCGATGATTGCCTGAGCAGTCCCATGAGTTACAATCTTATCGGTCTATGACACTACCACATGCATTTCTGAAAGTTTTGCATAAAGACTCCCATACTGTTTATACGAAACATGCATTTGTAGATAAGGCTATCTTGACGACGGACTAAACTACAAGTAGTGTAATTATGAATTACATTTAATTGCCGTTATCCGTTGTTTTACAGTTTGAAATTGCATTAGCACATTACCGCATATGAAGACAAAGTTATCAAACCAATTGTTTCGTGGCCGTAGCGTGTTTATCTCACCATTCGAGTAATGGCTGTCTATCATGTCTTGGCATAAGATATGAAAAAGGCATACATTTGTATGCCCAAAGTATGTACTCAAATATCTACTCAGATTGTGCCGGATTTTATGCAGCTATGGCTATTGATTGATGTGGCATCACAGTGGCAAATATTTATAGAGCACTTTTTGCTATGCTTCAATATTCGCTAAAACATTCCAAAAAATACTGTTGGTGGGACGGTTAACTTAATAAACAAACTGACATTTTCAAAATGTCACATCGTCGGCGAGGTTGCAAATTAAACTAGGCAACTGTATTTTCTGGATTGTACTACTGAGCCAATATTGAGCATTCATCCTTTTTATATTTTAAATTAAATATTTTTTTCTAAATACTTGCCATACAATTCATATTCTTCTACGTTTTCATCGCTTTAATAGTTGAAAGATATGATAGTGCTTTACTTTAAGCGGTATCAACAGTTTAGTTTTCCTCAAACAACCTAATAAATTGTTATATATACATCTTTGCTTAGAGTTATAGGGATGGAGGAGGGAGACACAGAGAGACAGAGAGAGAGACAGAGACAGATATAGGGAGAAAGAAAGAGAGATAATATTCAGTGAGGTCATTTTTTGTATTTTGCAGCCTCCTGCTTGTAGTATGCAGTTAATTATATGTCATATTTGGGTGGGTACTTAATGTAAGTATGACTTTTAAGTCTCCTTATGAATTTCATGGACATGTTTGCACGCTTACCTTAAAATATGTATATTGTCGATCAAACATATACATTGATATTATATCTGATTGTTGATGTCTTGCTATTATTGTCTCAGTTTATTATGTGCATTGTTGCATGGATTATGCCTGATTAAATGTATAAATGATTGGTATGTAGACAGAATATAATTTTAATAAACAATAGTTCATGGATAAATAACACGAATCTTGCAAAATAGATAGTTACCGGATAACTTAATATTTGTCCAGGACAGCTCAAAATATAACCAAGTGGATTACGCATTTCACATAAACGTTTCTGGAACAATGTGTTCTTAAAAAAATATTTTTGTTGACAATCATAATCGGCTAAATGGAGCAGTTATAAAAAAAAGCTACGTTTTACCAGTCGCAGCCCAAGAAACAAAGAAATAAATTTTATTTATCCAATTAATTCTATCTACAAATGAGTTATAAGTTTCTGCCCCTTAAGTTTGGCCTTGACCCGATATATTTCCATATCTACGTCTACTGTACACACCTGTGCTGATTTTAGATTTTAAATATTTATCATGTCGAATGAAAATGGAATTGAGATAATCGTTATTATCCTCATGTTAAAATGCTTGATTTTGTTCAGAATCTTAAAAAAACGTATTTATTTCAAATACTACGTTTTAGTCTAAATTTTAGCCTTACCAACGCCCATGTAACAATATGCAAAACAATTGAAAACGAATAATATATGGCTCCCAAGACTGACCAGAACAGTTGCTAATGACTCCTACTTGGTTCCAACTTCCATTCCCGTCAATATCAAAATGATAAAATCAGTACGAAAACGCTCTGTTTTCTTGTATCGACATTAAATATTTTACAATAAATAAAAACACCGTGTGACTTAGTTGGAAGGGCAATGCACTGCCTTGCAAGATAACCTTACAAAAATCATTTTAAATATCTCCATCTTTTCCTTATATGGCTTTAAATACGGGCTTTTTTTTCGTTGGTGTAGTTTGTTGTGTTTGAAATTAGCGTTTGTACAGTTTGTTGTGTTTGAAATTAGCGTTTGTACAGTTTGTTGTGTTTGAAAATTAGCCATTGAATATTGCTTTAAACACAGATGTTTTTGTAGCACCATGAATATTATCCATGCAGCATCAATTCTTGTCTTCATAGTAGAAATGTCAATGTTTTCTTTCAACACATTTATTGGCAATAATGAAAGGTTAACAAACGATATGAACTAGAGCATGTGCAAATAGGCGGTACTTAAACCTTAAATTGTCATTATCCTAATGGTATAAATACTAGCAGCAGCAATATAGTTCATTTTGCTACTACTATTAAATCTCGCCTCTCTCTTATTTAAATTTAATACTGCGGATTCAGATGTGTTGAGGCTGAAGTTATTTTTTTCCTCTATATTTTCTATGTTACAAAACAACTTTACGTGTCAAGCTCATGACCTGTATAATAATTAATAGTGCGAACTGCTCACATATTTACAAATTAATAACCGGCCTTGAGTTCTTTATCATTGTCGTTAACTAAAGGTGTTGAATTGCACAATGATAGCGATGAAATAACTATGCGTTTACCTTACGAAACCGGGCTTAGACTATCAATGTCCTTCATTAGCCTGTGTTAATTTTAAAATCTTGTCCTATTTATGTATGTTTAATCAACAAAAGATTGTTAATCATGTTAATCGTGTAGAAAAAATAACAATGTTTGTTTTTTTCTTCTTTTTTAATAGTGCCCTTCCATGTCCACCATTAAGGAATACACTTGCTGATTAATAATCTCGGACATCAACAGAACATTAATAAACTTCGAATATAGAAAGCACAGACTTGTCTTGTTTTTTCCCCGTAATTTTACATTTTGATGATATGACATAATTCCCCAGTACTGTGTATACGTTTAGTGTACCTACTATGCAGATGTACGAGTCTTAAAAGTGTAATACTAGTTTAAATTCAATATTCATTTAATACTGTCTAGAGTAAATAAAGATATTTCACTGTAATCAGTGTATAGGAATTCCAAATGTTATTTGAAAAGATGCTAATTTTAACACAACGAATAGATTCAATTCAATTTATTTATTATTTATTGGCATAAACATGCAGTTCATTGCCAGAACATCATAACATAGCGTCAATAAGTAAACAGATATTTGTTCAAAGAGAGAAAAGTGTGAAATGAGCATTTACAAATACAAATGCAAAAAAGGTCAAGATGGAATAGAAAACAGCTGTAGCAGTGGCTCCCAAATGTATTTCAGAAGATTAGATATCTATTCATATTCGTGTGAATAACATTGGTCGGCGTCATCAGTTCGCCTGAGGGTATATAATCTACTAATAATACAATACTAATTTGCATTATTATGTCGCTGATACAGCTAACCTGAAAACTTGTCTTTCAGGCAGAAAGGAAATGTGGGAACTTTTGTGAGATATAAACGAAGAGGAGCATGTTTCCACTTTTCTCTCCGTCCTTCCGTCTGTCCTTTCGACACAGTTCCGTGACACAGCGCAGCTTGGACAATCCCCACTACCTTTATTGGTATTTCACATGTCTGTTTCGATTTTTTTTTCTTTGATCATTGCAGTCAAGCAATTAGATCTATTTATGAATTCTTTACAATGTAACGATGCTTAATTCAGTTCAATATGTTTCGTTGCAAATTAGTTTTTTTTTCTGTAAAACCGGTTTAAGCACCCGAGTCGGTCCATTTTGCCGACCGAGCGTTCCAGGGCGGTAACTGTCAGATTTGCTCTTTTGTTAAATGACTCATCACAGATTTGTTTCTGCATTTTGGCTTTGTAAATACATTTGACCAGTGCTTTTTTTAAATTTTGGTATATGTTTTAATGCTCATTGGACTATCATATATCTTTATTGAAATTATTTGATGCACATTGCATTTCTCTTGTATTACATTTTAAAGATTTATACCAGTTACACAGTAGGTTAACTCCTTAATTCTTGCTGCTTTTATTAGAAGAACAAAGGTTTCTACTGTCGTCCGATGTAATGAATCACCAAAATATATTCCTTAATGATAGACCTGGTATTGCAATCAGTAGAGCGTCTGCCCGGGTTTATAAGAGACCAGTACCGTTATGCGTTGTTAGAAAAACATATGTAGCGCTTTTGATATTGCTCCGTTTCTAGGAGGTAACTGTAGGGTTTGCTCTATTTGTTTAATGACGCATCGCAGATTTGTTCTAACTTTTACTTTTGACTTGCATGTGGATACCTTGGTCTTGAAAATTAGTATATGTTGCAATGCTCATTTGACTTTTTTAAATTTGCTTATTGCACGATCTACATGATTGACATGATTAACAGTCGTGTGTTAATTAAACTAAAGGGATGTTTATTACATTTACCTCACTTTGAGATAAATAACACCTTTGATATCGACAATGATAAACACCACTTAAGGCTGGTAATTTGTTTATGCTTACATGTAAAAACGCCACCACAAGCATCTCGAAAAATCTCCAGGTCGTTTGCTTTACATATAAAGACATTGTTTTATTATTTGGAAACTAAAATATGTTTATCCTCAGCACACATTTAAAATCGCACTATAAAATTTAAATGAGCCAGAGGCGAGATTTAATAGCACAATGTAAAATGAACTATTTTGCAACTGTTACTTTTTATACTACTAGCATATTCACAAATTTAAGGCTTAAGTACCGTCTAATTGCTCATGTTCTATTTCATATATCTTTTCTATCCTTTTATTATCGCCATTAAATGTTGTTGAAAGAGCAAGTTGGCATTCCAGAATATATAATGTATGTATGGCATTTAAATTTCTGTTTCTGAAGCTATATTCACTCATTCGTGTCAAACATTGTAAACCATACAAATGAATATGAAACATACTTAAGCACAAACCTTTTAGCCAAAGGCGAATTTTTAAATTTATTTTTTATGATTTTTGTACGAAAATCTTACACGACAGTCCAATGCCTTACTAACTGCGTCACTGTGTCTTATCATAAATGGTTTATTTAGTTTAAACACTTCTATACTAATATTGACTTTAGAAGATAATTACACTGATCTCGATGTCATTTCTAACGGCCGGTAAATAGTAAATTGAAATGTGATATCAATACAGCTTTTTGCAGAAAATGTATAAACAAATATTTATTGGGCAATAAACGGAACTAGATGGCGATACGAGTTTTAATATTTTATAATTGACACAAATATAAAGCGAACATGCAACATTAGCGTTCTTGATAATAATAAACTTAAGCAAAATTAAGCTTCTTTATTAGCTGTGCAATTTAATAGCCCCACCTTTTTAAAGTTAGTTATTTCTTTTTTTCAATTCAATTATTAATTTATGCAAACTGCGAAATCCTTTTGTTGTTTTTTTGAGACGTTCCAGACAAATTGTCAGCCAGACGGTATCTTTTTGCAAGATTCATTTTATTCGATAAAGTATTTGTTCTTTTTTTTTATTAATTTCTCATAATTGACTTAAATTCATTTATAAGACATCAACTAACAAGAGTGTTATAACAACCAAAAGCAGAACATTTTCATCAGAAGAAACAAACCGAAATATATAATTAACACGTAAGTCAATAAATTCAAGTACATTTACACATTCAGTAAACGATTTATATTACATTTGTAATATCTGGGAGAGGTGTGTAGACCCCCTCCTGCACCGTCCCTCAGAATAATATTCAATTCGTCTTCGTTATGCACCTGGATGTTAAAATCTTCATGCGAATGATATTTGATTGACTGTACAGCCTATTTATGTGTCAGTTATCTGTCTTCATATATCATATATCATTCTTTCAACCTCAAAAAGTACTAATCGACACAGCATTTTACAGTCTGTGATATCTAGATCTTTTTAATTTCTATTCTCCAATGAATACATACATGAAATAAAACTCATCTTTTTAACTTTTTTGCTAAGCACGAAAGGGTCCAAAAATCTGCAAAGTCCATTGGAAATTTAATAGCGTTTTAGCTTTTTATATAAAAAACATTCCCATACTTTTATTAAAATACATTCTTTAGCTTAAATTTTATTGTTGTTTATTTTCTATCTCTAAATTGCACTGGCATGTTGCATTCGTAATTTAAAATTGGTTAAAAGCCTTTTAAAAGACTAAATGGTTTGGTTAGCGGCAGAGACATATGTCTTCTTTAAAGAAAGGGACTGCATTTGCCGGCATTTTGCCCATACTGTGCAGCAATATTTCTATCATTACAGCACAGGGGCACTTATGAGGTGCCCAGGGACTGAACCCGGCCGGTCCATTATACTGACACCGATGAGTCAGGCGTAATGCTGTCCCCTTAGACCCGAGCGTACTACCACTACCACTACTACCAACTTTAAAGTCTTTGGTTTGACCCGGCCGGGGTTTAAACCCGCGACCTCCCGATCAGCAAGCTGACGCTCTACCGCTTGAGCTACTGCGGCCGGTTTTTAAAGAAAAGGAAAGCTAGACTAATTCATGTAAAACATGATTCCGTTCGACGAGGAATGCTTTTGTCTCGACGTATTAGTACAATATGCAACATCCACTGTAAGAAGAGTATTTACACAAGTACACGACTACGAACGCGAGATAAGTAACTTACACTAACATAAACAGGTGGAGTATTTATAAAGAAGTAAGAAACTTTTTTAAAAATATGAAATTAGGGAAAGGCCATTTAATAATTCTGAATGAATTGAACTAGCCTTGTCGTACATTGTAGGTATAATTATGTAAGTTAACTGCCTATTTGATAATACAACACAGAGGCGAGATGTAACACAAATAAGGTGAAACGATCATTTTGGTGAACGGACAGACAAGGCGATTAAGCGTTGAACTAGGACATTATGTCACTGTAAACGTATCTCAACAATGTGAGACAACTAACAAAATGCATCTGAATCAAAAGTGAAACTATAAACTTAACATTTTGCCTGTAAATAGGATACGATCAATCATATAAGAAGTTAATTGCAAGTACTGGCAGTCCTGAAGAGAATGACGAAATTTAAACAAAGATAAAAATTAGAAACTGTCTTATGCCACGTTCACAAATAAAATACTGCCACCAGACGGTATCAGTTTCTTTCCAAAACAGGCAAATACACTCACTTCAATAGTAATTTATATATTACGTATTTGTAAGTGTTATTTAATGTGCAACACTTGTCTTATAGATATAATTTAAAAAAAAACACGATTGCAAGCTTCACTTCTGAAGCATATTAATAAATGACTGAAATATAACTCAAACAATCGTTCATAATAAGATGTTAAAGACCAATACATTCATGTTTACTCATTTTTTTTAAACTTCTTTGTGCAGATTTCTTACATATTGTAAATATTGGACCTTTAGAAAATAAAGTATTGCCGAGCTTGTTTAGAAAGTTGCCGTTTTTATTCGAAATAAAGTGCAAAGCACTTACATCATTCCAGTAATAACTCACAGGCGACTTAACACTTTAATTTAATATAGTTTGGGTTTTGTGAAACGTTCTTTTTACAAAGAAGAATTCACTAACTTTAAGGGTATCTTACGTCAAACAAAATTGACATCATAAGTAGAACCCTTGAAATCCCATAATTGATGTTAAGACTTATTTTAAAAGAAACCAACGTCGAATATTGTAGACACTTCGTCATATGGTATTATGTAAGAATGACTAAGAATACGTGGATGATTGGTTGTTATATACTATAGTTAGAAAAGATATTCTCAGTCTGTGCTGATGTTATCCCCCCTTGCAAAAATATGTTACGGAGGCATAATACGATGGGCAGCAAAACCTACCGAAACCGTCCTTAAAATAAACATATGACAATTATAAACAACACTGGCAAAGTGACTTAAAAAGAACGTTTTCATTTCAAAGGAGAATTATTTGAGAATCACCTTAACAATAAACTCACGTGTGTTTATTGGCAGCTTAACATCGTTTCAACAGGTTCTATAGTAGTGTCACTGCATCATTGTGAGTTTAGGCTAGAAAGTTTTATGTATTTTTATTTCCTTCAGAGTATTAAACAACACAGTTTCTGCAGTAGCTTATATCTCTTGTGTCTTTATATGCATAGTAATTCATATTATTTATTTAATATTTACCTGATCTGATTTATAGACATGATGCTGTACATAGTAGGAATCTAGACTGGATGTAACAATCGAGAAGAGGGGGTTGTCCCTATTGTATCGCTCCTATATGATTTTTATACAGAATGACAATACTACAGTAAGTGTAATGTTGTTTTCTGTCTTTTTTCAATATTAAACAACACAGTTTCTGCAGTAGCTTATATGTCCCGTGTCTTTATATGCATAGTTATTCATATTATTTATTTTAATTTTTACCTGATCTGATTTATAGACATGATGCTGTACATAGTAGGTATCTAGACTGGATGTAACGATCGAGAAGGGGATTTTTCCCTATTGTATCGCTCCTATATGATTTTTATACAGGATGACAATACTACAGTTAGAGTAATGTTATTTTTCTCTTTTATTTCAATTATAACGGACTATTTAAATCTACTCGGTAGACAAACTAATGTTAAGAACCATATAAGCAAGTATTTCTGCTAGCCTAGACAGACTGAGGCCAAATATCGGATTTAAAGAATAAATAATAGTTATAAGAATTTTCAGTACTTTGTTGCACGATCCCAGAGGATGGCGCATACACTTAGCTAATATTTTTTCATTAAAATAACTTTAATATGTTTGCCATGTATATATGCAAACATGTAGATGTACACCTACAAAGATTGAGGTTTTGAATACCATAAGTTACTGATTACACTTGGCGTGTATGTCTTATAAAAGATAATAATTTTCGTTAATACTAGATCTATCTAGTTCACTTTGCATGAGGAATCACACATGGCAGCACCAAATTCTTCAATATCACAAAAAACAATAAGAATTAGTAAGTCAATCAGTTCGTAACTTTTATTTTTACTCATTATCAATACAATTTATTATTCTGACCACAGTTATACACTAAAATATTATTACCAAACAACGAAAATCACTAATTTACATGTGACATCATAACATAAATATTAAATATGCTACTTGTTTTTATAATACAAACTGTAAGCATTTAAAGACTCCTATACCAGTGTTTCCCTTAACTTTACATAAAGTACTTTCAAGTAAATCAACTTTTGATTAGAATAAAGTCAATTTGCATATACTCTCAAAATATCTATGTAAATGGTATACTTTGAGAAAAACATGTATTACATTTATCACTTGTTTCTACATTGTATATCAACATTGTATATATTATATATATATTGTTGTTTTCTTGTTTCAGTGTCACACGAAAAGCAAGCAAGATACATCATGGATCATTATCTTGGTATGATTTTTATTCATTTTTTAATCAAAAGACAATTTTAATTATTTAAGTATTTAATAGTTTGATTATTTACTATCATAAGTTCTAAAGTAACTACATTCAAATTTCAGCCATCCAAAGTCATCTGGCCTGCTGATTTAAAAGTACCTACCCACCATGACAATTTTTGATATTGCTGATAGACCAAGTCAAACTTTAATAACTGGAATAACCCCAATTCACAGTTTGAAAGGTGGCATACACAATGGCCAACTGGTGAATGGAGCAGACTATGCATAATCTGTCTAAGGTTTTTTTACTGTAAAATATATAGAGAAAAAAACTGACCTGTGGCTTGAAAAAAAAAAAAAAAAAAATCTGCAATTTTGTAAATCTGTAGACTTGTGGAATGTAGACATTGGAAAATTCTGGACTGTAGGTATTAGAGTGGAACATTTTAAAATTGTCATTTTCATATGAACCAACAGGCAGACAGGGCCTTTAAAACTAATATGATAAATATGTAAGTTCAATTTTAATAGGTATTTTACAATAATTCTTTGTTTAACAGGGACATACGATATACATGTTGACAATTTGGTGTCACCCCACCCCACCAGAGCAACAAGGGTCCTTGACCACGGGCATGTTAATGTCCTGCAGGAGTCATACACAGAATCCCAAGCAGGCCAGTTGGTACTCCTTGTAGGAATGATCTGTGGATTAACTGACCCTGGGCAGTTACACAAATCTGGCGCTGGGGTCGTTGAGGTCCTAGGTGGGAACCATAGCAGGGAGGCCCTCCAGACACTTCACAAGAAGGGTACTCTAAACCAAACAAGTGTAAAGGTACATCTCTACAAGGACCTTGACAGGATGGCAGCTCTCACCCTGGGATATCAGCACAACTTGGTGCTGCATGAAAAGAAAAAGCCACTTTCCTTTCTAGACAAGGTGAGGCTGATGAGGGAAGTGCGACCAGCAGAAGAGATGACCAGAAAAGAACAAACAGAATGGAAAGACATGCTTGCTTTAATGTTCAGAACAAAGGTACAACTTTTCATAATTTTTTTTTTGTCATGTTCAGTAATTAACATCAAGAATAACACTATTTACCAAGTCGCATATTTATGAACATTGTAAGTAACTTAACAAGACCAAGGTTGCTAGCAAAAGTTAATGAACTTCACTTTGATAAATATATCATGAGATGTTTTATACTTTTTAATGCAAGGACTATTCTTGTTACCACATCTGTAAGTAGTTGTAAGTGCAAGGTAACATAAAAATATACACTATTTTTTTAAAACATGATATGCTGTATTTATGTAGATGATACTTGTTTCTGTATATTCTTATAATAAAACATAATGTTCTTTGTTTAATTAGTCTTTTCACTTAAAATGTTTTATATGTAATGCTATTTTAATTGATAATGTTTTTAGTCCTAGTCATTTAGTCATTTATAAAAGTCAAGTTGATATTAAGGATAGAGCATAATTTAAAACAGCTTTTAATTTGGATTGTTTTAGGGCAGAAGACAGTTCCAGCAGTTGTATGCTATTCACATGAAGGCTGCTGACCTACCTACTGAAACATTCAAAATCATGATAGAGGCCACTGAAGGAAAAGTAATTTCTGAAAAATACTTCAGACCACTATTCAGGCTAGAGACAGAATTAATAAGAGAGTGCCTGTTGGTGCTAAAGGACTTGGGAGAAAAGGCTTACAAGTTGAAAGTGTGAGTGAAAATGGTTATGTTATTATAATACACTGTCACATGTCAATATGCATGTTACAATGATGCACAAATCCAAAAAGTAGTCTAGGGGTCCATTTTTTTTTATGTGGACTTAGTCATTATTAACATTATTGGTATAATTATAAAGATTAACAACAGCTAATATTTAAAAAAAAGCTTAAGAAAGTGTTATTTGAAAGAGAAAAATTAATTGCTCATCTGATTCTTCCGACTCGAGTCCATATCATTATGATCACAACAGCACTATTTTGAGTTAATATCAAGAGCTTGTGGTTAGATTTATATACAAGTACCATATCAACCATGTTCTGGCATTTGTTTGATATTTGACAGTTAAAATCTTAAAGTGAGTCATGCAGCATTTAAGAATAAGAGGTATACCCAAATTCCCAAAATTGCCCACAATTTTACAACAAACCTTTAAGATAGAAAGATATATTTATTAAATAGTAATTATTTCTTACAGGCAAGAACTCAGCAGAAATAACAATCAGAATGGAAGAAAAAAGGGCCTTGTCAAAAAGGTAAGTTGGACAATTTTTTCTTGTATGGTAGTTGTTAGGGCATATTTAATAGAAAATCATAGTTTTAATCATTGCCAAGTCCATTATTCCAATCTTTAACCACAATGACACAAGTATTGTTATTACATACTTATGTATACATTATCTTTTTACTCAATACTTATTTCCCTTAAGCAAGCTAAGAACTCAGTCATTCTAAAAACTGTGTTGAGCAAATGAGTGTATTTTATTGAAAACCATTATTTTCATTAAGCCACGTGTTTTATAAAATGCATTATAAATTTAATATAATTTAATTAAATATCATTGTAGCTGTTTGAGGAAAAGGATTGCATGGAAAACCATGACCAGAGTTGTGAGGTAAGATAAAGATGCTTTGCTAGACCATGCTTAAATATATGTTGGAATCTCGTGTTAAAAAAATGGAATGCATTGCTAATTGATTGATGCTAAATGCCTTGTGCAAAATGATATTTGCTATGAAATAAACAAAATTCAATCTATTTTTATTCTTGGCAACTTAAAGGGAATTTGCGACATAATCATAGAAACACTTAATTTTACTGACAGGCCATTTGCAAGCATACAGGGCATCCTCTTTCTTGCATTTCCTGAATATTATATTGGACCACCAGTATCCTTATACTACAACATTCATATTGTAAAAAAATGTTCACATCCTTATAAAGACTTTTTAGGATTTGCAAAATTGAAAATGAACATGTGTATTCTTTGCAAGAAAAATAAAAAAACTTTGAAGAAAACTGTGATCAACATAAAAATTGTCAATTAAAATGAGCTGATTGTTTTTTAGCTCCACTAGCTATTGTTATGACCCCCTTGTCAGCATTACTTAACCCTTGTTACAATGTTTTTGTTGAAAACCATGAAATATATTCAATTCAAAAATAGAATACTCACTATTCAAAGTAGACCCCACTTCTAAAAGACTAGGTAACCCAAGCATCTTGAAAACACCACCTTTTTCTCTGTGGTGGTCAAGGTTTTTGCCTCAGGTTAGTAACAACTAACATTAAACTATCCACTTTACAGATTTAAGCAGTAAATGGTTCCTCGGGTCCTTAAATTAGGTAGGCTAGGGTAACAATTGATGACTTCATAATGATATTTTAGAAGAGCATCTGTTTCTAAATAATATTTGATAGCAAAACATTTCTTTGCACACTCAGTGGTTCACACTTAGACTAGAGGGTTGATGAGAAAATCCAAAAACTAGTGATTAATTACTGTATAATTTGTACACATGTGACCTCAAGGGAAGCAGTACAGCATTTTTTATTATTTTAATGCCCCATGGTGTGCATAAAAATTCTTCTTGTTTACATTATTTTCAGAAGAAATGTGTTGAAAGTTGAACTTGATTTCGATTTTTTTCTACTCACATTCTCTTTAGAATTCTGACGGTTTTTTTACTTCCGTTGATTTAAAGTTGATTGGTGTTGTTGTTTCCTTTTTTTCCTTTTGTGGAAAAGTATGGTTCTATATTTTGATAGTAATTACTCACGCAAGGATTTATTTTAAGGTTGAATTCATGCATGTTTTCTAACATAGTTTGGATCCAATTAATGTTTTTTGTGTTTTAATTGCAACATTTTGTTTGGTTTGGATATAACTATTTTGTTATTTTGTTTCTGTCAACAGGGCACTTCGCAGCAGCCTGATATGGACACACTGCTCCAAGAAATGAAGGTGAGTATTTTAATCCATGTAAAACTAATTGTTGCATTCACAATACAGCATGAAGGATGTAAACCATGCAATGGAGTATCAAGTGCAATGTGTTCAGACTGTTTTGTATCTGAAAGTTGTATTAGATAATAAAAAAACTTTTTCAAATAAAACTTTTAAATAAACCTATTTATATTCACAAACAAGTTATTGTGGTTGGTTTTATATCCGGTATGTTTGTATCTTGTAGCTTAAATACAATGCCTTGCTCGAGGAGCACTGCAAACTTCAAGAGCAACACAAGGCTGTAAAGAAGGAGTTAGAGGACAATAAGAACAACTGCACGTGCACACCAGGTAAAACTCGCCATGATATTCTTTGTATAACAATATGAGATTCAATTAAAACAAATCCTCGATGTGGAAGCTGGAATATTGAGAATAACATTCTGACTCATCATAAACCATTATGCTTTAAGATGTATAATATTCATGTATATATATGTATCAAGCATCCAAGCAAAAAATATAGTTCACAAAACAAATACTGATTTCTTTATTGAAAAAATATCAAAGCTTGAAACTTAAATTTTACTTTTGACAGTGGCAGAAGGACGTGGAGAAAAAAGAGGATTAGAAGCAGAGGTAAAAATGTTTCCCATTCTCACATAAAGCACTTGCATTTTAGAATATAAGTTTTAAATATGCTGACTGAAATTTATCATGTGAATGGAAACTTGATATTTGGTTATTATAATTATAATTCTGTGCATGGAAAATTAATATTTTAATGTTATGAGTAATTAAAATCTGTGCATACACCATGCTTTATGATTAACTGTATACTTGATAACAAATCTATACATTGAACAGATATTAATGTAGTTATTTGTCAGAAAACTAGGACACATGTATGCGGTGATATGCAATAGAAATATTTATAAATGATCTGTCTTTTCTGGCACCAGATCAATTTTCTGTAATGTGTAATATACATTATGCAACATGCACAAGGATAAAGGAGAAACTGGTCATTATTGGTGACATTTTTTCCTAAGCCCAGTGTAATATGTTCTTTTAACTGATGTTGTAGCAGACTGTTTTTTCACTTGGTTTATGATAACTTCTAATCCTTTGTTCTGAAGCACTAAGCAAACATTTCAAATTATTTGAATAGACACAACCTGAAAGTGGGATCAAAAAAGGCAAGAATGTCAAAGCCTTCTGGAGGGATGATGATGGGGAGTTTTGGTTAGATGCACAGGTTCTGCATGTGTTTCGAAATGGTAAGTAGTTCATCAACCATAAATATAATATATCAACATCAGTAAATTGCATTTATAATGTTGACCTCAGAATGCTTATTCTGTTTACAAATAAGAAGTAAACAGAACACTAAATATTTACAACAAATAAGACTTGTTAAATAGAATGCTTTTCAAAGTCATTATATTGTTTAAGAATGTGGTAAATTTCTAATCAATTTTTGACAATAGTTGCACTGGTGCTACTAATATGATTTCATAATCAAGATTTACCAGGTATGATTCAATTCAGTTTATCATGTGCAGAGATCTTTTGCAAGTTACATTAGGGCACAATTTCCATGTGTACATATTTTCCATAAGTATGTCTGTGAATTATAAATTTTCTGTCATTAAGAGCTTAACAGTTTCTTTGGATGAGTTTGAAGTTGATTTATTAGAGGTTAAGTACCATAAGATATTTTGTTTATAATAATGAATAAGACGACTGAATGACCACAAACCTGTGAAGTTGCAGTTTCTTACCCTGTTTTCACATTTTTTACCAATGATGTTTTGTTTGCAGGAAAAATAAAAGTGAAATATGATGTGGACCAGGGTATTGCCATTCTCCATAAGTCCTGGATAATAGAAAAATAAGAAGATCAACCCTAACACACTGATGAATATCCGTGGTTGTAGTTATAGTTTAAATATAAATCATATATAACATATAAAAAGATATATTTGACACACTTTTAAAATCTAGATTGTCTTTTGTTTTCGCCATTTCTAGATTAATTTTAATAAAGTTCAGAGATTTAACATAGATATATATGTTGACACTTTTAAATCTAGATTGTCTTTTGTTTTCGCGATATCTAGATTTGAATTAAGCCCACTGACAGAATTGCACCACATACAAATTAGTTAAAAAATACAAAATAGATATAACTTATATATACCAATATTTTAGCTCACCTGAGCTATTATCCAAAGAATTTTGATCTGTCTAAAAAGCATAGCTACCTGGTGCGTGGCAATTTTCCAATTATGTTGTCCTATTGTATAGGAAATCAAGAGCTAGAGTTTTGATATATGGTATATATTTTTGTGGCTCTCTATCAAGATTGTTAAAAGATTCACCAAGATACATGGCTGCAAGGGACATTGTCATTTTCCATATATGACCATGAACAAGTATTCAGGACCTGGCTGATATTCTTTGCTCACTATTACTAATTGTCTAAGGCATTCGTTTGAGCATATAGCCCCATCATGGTCCTCTTGTTTTATTTTAAGTTTTGTCAATTCAGCATGGGCACATAATAGGTTTAAGGTTTACAATCAGGTTTACAGCATTTATCATTTACAGCTGTACCATTGTTACATTAATAAGTATGATGGTTTATCACGATTGTACCACCATTCCTTTTCATTTGTTATGCTGGCGTCACAAAATAGTTGTTGTTGGCCTAATATATTAATACTAGTAGGCCAACAAACTATTCAATAACATTTTAATAAATTTTCATTTGTTATGCTGGCATAACAGATTTTTTTTCTAATTGAATAGTATGGCAGAAAGTACTTCTTGTATATTTTCATTTGTTATGCTGTCATAACAGAATAGTTTCGTATTGAATAGTATATTGGCCTAACAGTATTTTCCGTACATTTTCCGTACATTGTTCTGCTATTCCTAATATAACAGAATTCTTGATACTGAATTAAATGCTTGTCTAACAGCTTTTTTGTATACTTTTTCGTTTGTTATGGCATCATACTGGAACATTTTTTGTTTAGTAGTATGTTTATGTAACATTTTTTTTGTCCAATTTCATTTATTATGCCAGCATAACAGAATAGATTTAATAGTAAGTAAGCCAGAGAGTATTTTCTGTACATTTTCAATTGTTATGCCAGCATAACAGAACAGTTTTTTCTTATTGAATAGTATGCTGGCCTAACAGTTTTTCTACATTCTCATTTGTTATGCTGGCATATTCTTAACACTTTTAATTGTTATGCGGGCTTAACCAAATATTTTCTTGATACTGAATTAAATGCTCATCTAACAGTATTTTTTGTATATTTTCGTTTGTTATGCCAGCATATCAGGTAGATTTTCTTATTGAATAGTAAAGCCCGACAGTATATTTGTAACAGTTTGTGAACAGTTTTTTCTTATCTTATTCAATACTAAATAACCCTTAAAGTTTTTGTACATTTTCATTTGTTATGCCAGCATAGCGGAATAGATTTTCTTGTTGAAGTTTCTTGTTGAATTGTAAATTGGCCTGACAGTATTTTTGTACATTTTCGATTGTTATGTCAGCAAAACAGAACAGTTTTTTCTTATTCAATAGTAAATTAGCCATACAATATTTTTGTACATTTTGTTATGCTGGCATAACAGAATAGATTTTCTTTTTGAATTAAAAAATCCACTGACTATTTTCTGTAAATTTTCACTTGCTATGCCAGCAAAACAGAACGGGTTTATTTTTATTCAATAGAATGCTGGCCTAACAATTTTTTTTCTACATTTTTATTTGTTAGGCTGGCATAACAGAATAGATTCTCTTATTGAATTATAAACTGACCTGACTATTTTTTGTACATTTTCACTTGTTATGCTGGCATAACTGAACAGTTTTTTTCTTTTTCAATTGTATGCTGGCCTAACAGCTTTTTTACATTTTCATTTGTTATGCTGGCATAACAGAACAGGTCTTTTCTTATTGAATTGTAAACAAACCTGACTATTTTCTGTACATTTTCGTTTGTTATGCTGGCATAACAGAATTTTTTTATGCAATTGTATGTTGGCTAACAGTTTTTTTTTTCTACATTTTCATTTGTTATAACAGAATAGATTTTCTTATTGAACTCTAAACTGACCTGATTTTTTTCTCTACATATTTCGTTTGTTATGCCAGCATAACAGAACAGGTTTTTTCTTATTCAGTAGTATGCTGGCCTTACAGTTTTTTTTCTACATTTTCATTTGTTATGCTGGCATAACAGAATAGATTCTCATATTGAATTATAAACTGACCTGACTATTTTCTGTACATTTTCGTTTGTTATGCTGGCATAACAGAACAGGTTTTTCTTTTTCAATAGTATCCTGGCCTACGAGTTTTTTTCTACATTTTCATTTGTTATGCCAGCATAACAGAATAGATTTTCTTATTGAATTCTAAACTGACCTGATAATTTTCTCTACATATTTCGTCTGTTATGCCAGCATAACAGAACAGTTTTTTATTATTCAATTATATGCTGGCCTAACAGTTTTACATTTTCATTTGTTATGCCAGCATAACAGAATAGATTTTCTTATTGAATTGAAAACTGACCTGACTGTTTTCTGTACATTATCATTGTCATGCTGGCATAACAGAATAGTTTTTTCTTCTTCAATAGTACGCTGGCCTAAGGTTTTTTTTTACATTTTCATTTGTTATGCCAGCATAACAGAATAGATTTTCTTATTGAATTCTAAACTGACCTGATAATTTTCTCTACATATTAAGCTGACCTGACTATTTTCTGTACATTATCATTTGTTATGCTGGCATAACATTTTTTTTTTTCTTATTCCGTGGTATGCTGGCCTAATAGTTTTTTTCTACATTTTCATTTGTTATGCCAGCATAACAAAATAGATTTTCTTATTGAATTCTAAACTGACCTAATAATTTTCTCTACATATTTCATTTGTTATGCCAGCATAACAGAACAGTTTTTCTATTATTCAATTGTATGCTGGCCTAACAGTTTTTTTTCTACATTTTCATTTGTTATGCCAGCATAACAGAATAGATTTTAATTATTCAATTGTATGCTGGCCTAACAGTTTTTTTTTTCTACATTTTCATTTGTTATGCCAGCATAACAAAATAGATTTTCTTATTGAATAGAAAACTGACCTGACTATTTTTTGTACATTTTCATTTGTTATGCTGGCATAACAGAACAGTTTTTTATTATTCAATAGTATGCTGGCCTAAGAGTTTTTTCTACATTTTCGTTTGTTATGCCAGCATAACAGAATAGATTTTCTTATTGAATTCTAAACTGACCTGATAATGTTCTCTACATATTTCATTTGTTATGCCAGCATAACAGAACAGTTTTTTTATTATTCAATTGTATGCTGGCCTTAGAGTTTTTTCTACATTTTCGTTTGTTATGCCAGCATAACAGAATAGATTTTCTTATTGAATTCTAAACTGACCTGAAATTTTTTCTCTACATATTTCGTTTGTTATGCCAGCATAACAGAACAGTTTTTAATTATTCAATTGTATGCTGGCCTAACAGTTTTTTTTTCTACATTTTCATTTGTTATGCCAGCATAACAAAATAGATTTTCTTATTGAATAGAAAACTGACCTGACTATTTTTTGTACATTTTCATTTGTTATGCCAGCATAACAGAACAGTTCTTTATTATTCAATTGTATGCTGGCCTAACAGGTTTTACATTTTCATTTGTTATGCCAGCATAACAAAATAGATTTTCTCATTGAATTGAAAACTGACCTGACTATTTTCTGTACATGTTCATTTGTTATGCTGGCATAACAGAACATTTTTTTCTTATTCAATAGTATGCTGGCTTAAGAGTTTTTTTACTTCAATTTCATTTGTGACTATATACTGTATATTTTCACTTGTTATGCTGGCATAACAGAATAGATTTTCTAATTAAATAGTAAATTTGCTGGACAGTATTTTTGTACAATTTTGAAATGTTATGCCAGCATAACATAACCGTTTTTTTTATTCAGTAGTAAATTAGCCTTAAAGTATGTTCTTCATTTGTTATGCTGGCATAACAGAATCGTTTCTTCTCACTGGATAACATGCCAGCCTAACAGTTTTATTGTTTCTTTCAATTGTTATGCTGGCATAACATAATTACTATATATATATATATTGATAGACTTCATGTTATGATATCCAACCTTTGCATTTGCATATATATTAAAGTTTAATACTGTAGCATGTTGTTCCTTATATATGTTGCCCTTTGTCTAGTATTGGTCAGAATGCTTGATTCTGTACATGTAAATTGTATGGCTAAAAATGGCCTTTTCAGACGAAATATTTTGGAAAGTGTAAATTTAACCCTCAAATTTGGGTATCTATTTATCCAAAATGATGCCTCCCAATTAGGAATGATTAAACATTCCCTTTTTAAAATAAAATGCGTTAAATGTTAACACAGCAAAGTTAAATGCTCAAGATTTGCATAAGGTTTTGGTTGAGATAAGAGTACTTTTAATTTGTGTAGAATACTAAGGTAACATGTATGGCATGCCCTAAAATTAATGTTATTAATAACAAATTGTTTGATGAATTTCAGTTCACTTTACTAGTTTAAAAAAGATGTTTGAAATAATAAAACCTTTTCAAAAATGTTTACTAAAACATAGCTTCATAATACTATGAATCTTAATGCATATTTAATTAGCTAACTTAATATCTTTGTTAGAAGGAACCAGAGCACAGAATGTGTGATTTCAAGAAGTCATAATGATGAATCTCCAATTTAACTACATGTAGATGAGTGTTCATTTGAACACCTTGGTCAAAATAAAAAAAAGTTAACATAAAGCGGCAAAGCGATCCCTTTGCTTTTCTTCGAAAGGACAACACGAAAAAGTATTATGACAGTAAAGCAGATAAAAATGCATAATATGGAACAAGTGTTTTTTTCTATCACATGGACAAGAACTGATTTTCTCAAAATGCGTATTGTTTGTGTGTGCATAATTCTTCGAAACTAGCATATGAAATCTCAAGTTCATTTATTCTTAATGAAGCAGTCATTACAGTTTTATAAAAATATTTTACAATGTCTATGCCCAGAATGAGTCCTGGAGACTTTAAAAAATCATTGTAATAAGCATAAACTTACTAAACAATGCACAAGAATTCTGCTGGTTTACAACAACAAGTCTATTAAAGCAAAAATATTGGACAAATATTCTACAAATGTGGATCAAATCTTCCGCAGAATCGAAGACTTTCAACTACACATGTATACATGGATGTGAAGATGTACAAATTTTGCTTACCATCACAATAATGCAGTAATTAAATTAATTTATATAGTGTAAAATACCTGAAGATGTACTGGAGGGTCAACAATTGTTGGGAGGTCTCCACCCCGCAGTCTCGTTATCTGGCCAGTGCTGTCAATAACGTCTTCAGTGAAGTGCTGGCTGCAGACAAGCGCAACCTACAGTCCACTTGCTGTGCCGTTCAGGCGACTTGTCTTTGTTTGGGAAACTGAAAAATTAACAGGAAATTTAAGTATGGTATTACCCAGCATAATTTATTAAAAGTTTACTAAACCTCACCTAAATACTAAGAACAATTCATGGCACTAGACGATGTGTATTGAGTATGTGCTAAATCATACATGAAAATACCAGTAGCTAGGCTACTGCATAATATCTAAAGGGCTATCCCTTTTAAACGAAAAATCTACTCTTAGCCAACTATATATTACAGTACTTGTCCTAACGTCTTGTGACATTGGACTACATGTACTCAATGCCGGTACTTAGCCCAGCCATGGGGCGCAACAGTTTCATTTCAACAAGAAATCATTTGTTTACAAAATACAGACCAAAGATCATGAAGGAACTGGTTAGAAAAAATGTACCATCTCTCTCTCTCTCTCTCTCTCTCTCTCTCTCTCTCTCTCTCTCTCTCTCTCTTTCTCTCTCTCTCTTTCTTTCTCTCTCTCTCTCACTCTCTCGATCTCTCTCGATCGATCGATCGATCGATGAAATAGAGCTATGTCTGTACTGAAAGTACTTAGTGACAGTCAGCAAATGCAAGTTCAATGTTCAAAGCTACTTACTGGTGAAAAACTATCCCCTTACATCTTGTTTCAAGATCTCTAGGATAATTGCAGTAGATTGCAAAACGCTGATGGCCATTATAAACCTTTTTTAAGTTTTGTTGTCCCATTGCTCGCAATGGCATACGCCATTTTCAGCAACTGGATATGCTCTCCAATATGGCGGTCAATGGTACGATGACGCGTCAGCACTCAGCCAATAGGATAGGCGGTCTATCTTTCTTATGTCTATGGTCGTGACACTGAACCGCACCCCACTACAAATAGAAAAAGGCAATCAAACATAGTCGCAAATAAAAATACGACGTTTCAGTTGTTAAGAGACAATACGACCAACTACAGAACGACCGTTTAATTAGACATAAAAAAATACAGTTTTAAATTTCGTATCAATTTTCTATCAGCTGTATGATAAAACAATTTTCGAATATACGTTTACAGCCTTAGTATGACGAGTTTCACTTTATCTGATTATTACGTTGATGTCACTGTTTTGCAATGTAAAATCTAAGATTGGCTATTATCGATTCAAACACCATATTGATACAGATAAAGATGATGATCGATAGTAGTCATATGAAAAATATCGCAAACTAATCAGCTGATATTGATTTAGTCATTATTATTAGATATAACGGTTGGGTGTCGACTTTCATATCATTGTCATGTATATTGTTACAATTAATAGGGCTGCAGTCACTGTCTAAAAGTTCGATCAATAATAAACATCAGCATATTAATCATTGTCAATGCATGTCAGCTTAAATGACAATGGGGCAGTCAATTGTCTGTCGTACGGCTATGATATACTAGTGTCGATAGTTATATTGTTAAGATAAACTATACGGACTGGGCTGAGCAATGTACCCACTTTTATCACCCAGGTAAAAGAGAAAACATTAGGTAAACAAGCCGAAAATAGTATTGATCCGTTTCTGATTTAAATAAATAAACAAATAACAGTATAATATATATATATATATATATATATATATATATATATATATATATATATATATACACACACACAATATGTATTAATAAATCCAAACACATGCATAAGCAAAAGATAATGACTAAAACCTTGGATAGTGTTCTATAAGATTTTTCAGACTCGGCGTAAGTAAATGATAAGCTTTTTCACCAAACAGTGATTGTTTGCTTGTCCCAACTTAAACATTTTACAAAAAGATAAATAATTAAAAAAAATAAACCTGATGCATCACCCCTTTATGTGTTTTTATCTGAATTGTTTTTTGTTCTAAGGTCAATGAGATGAGCTTGTCAATTTGCATTTGTTCGATTTTTCTTGCTGCAATATCTCTTTCCTCACATTGCGCCCAACGCACCCATCCATCGATGACTTCGCCGCCCTATCGTCGTCCATTCTGATGATGTGGCCGTGGTATCTTAGGCGCCTTCTATTCCGCAGTGGCACTTAGCTCGAATTGCTGGAGAGTCCATTTAGTTTAACCTTTCCTTGCTCGACCCGCGGACTCGATAACAGCCCTGTCAAACTCGTTGGCGACCACCTCTTGCTCGTATAGAGCAGGCAAGGTCCGACGCATCTGTCCTCTATTTCGATGAGAGATCAGCCTGTCAACGAGAACATGGAGTAGCTGGTAAAAAGCTGTGAAGCAACCGTTTTTGCAATAAAACAATTGTTGCAAATGTTTGGATAAATACAAAATGTCAACATGTTTAAAGCTATTGCAATAACGACTTTTAAAATAACGAATCAAAAGGAAGAGGGCGTATGTATTTGTAGAAGCACATTTGTTAAGATATCTCATTAATAAAAACAAAAGCAATAAAGTAAAGTGATGTTTTCAGTCAAGACAGGTTTTGGAAGAAATTTGTCTACAGCATTTTTTATTTATAGGTGACTGTAAAGCTTGAAAAAATCATGTAAAAAATAAGCAACTTTCACATGATTTTTCGATGTTTGTATCCGATCCGATTATCAACCACTTTTGCAATAATTGCAAATGCTTATATTATTTCATAAATGGTTGACATATCCAACAACATTTTCATGAAAGAGACAAGCAATCTTTGCAGAAAAGGTTTTATTTAAAAATGTTTTCTTTTGTTTTTCTATGCATGTGTCGAGCAAAACCGTCAACTAAGAAAATATCCATAATTAAACATTGGTATAATGTCTATGGCC